>VUQR01019490.1:0-14283 GCA_015108515.1 Hemichromis elongatus
CTTTAGTTTATTGTCTTTCTTGTTAATGTCTGGAGCACTGTAACCTAAATAATTTCCCCTGAGGATCAATCAAGTATTCTGATTTATGCCTCTTTCAAAGAGAGAACATTAAAAGTAGTAGAAAATGACACTAATTAAAATATACCATCATTTGTTTACACGCATTGCTTGCTTAATTAGCCCAAATCAGTTATTTGGTTGATTGTTTTGGTGCAGAGTGGGCCAACTGCAAGTAGGAGATGTGGTCTCTATTCAGTGTGTACTTTTTTGACACTGAAGACACTGAAAGTCATGTTATAAAAGGTGAAACTGCCGAAATTTCTTTAAAATTTCTTTATAAAATGTATTTTTTTTAACACAGTGTTCTTGCTTTATGGCTAAATAAAATAGTAAATAGCAGTAATATGGCATTAAACATCTAACTAATGAAGCTGAGATCTGCAGTCACTCATATGCCAGGTTTCCTGGCTGTTAGGCTCCTTCCT
Organism: Hemichromis elongatus; assembly: GCA_015108515.1. Lineage (NCBI taxonomy): Eukaryota > Metazoa > Chordata > Actinopteri > Cichliformes > Cichlidae > Hemichromis > Hemichromis elongatus. The sequence continues at coordinate 486 of VUQR01019490.1, forward strand.
GTTCTTTACTACAACTTTCCCATGCTATTAATCTCAATACTGACATCATTACTCTAGTCCAATCATCTTCTTGCCCAAACTTCTTTTGAACCAATCAGCCTCAGCTTTGCATGGTTTATTTGTTCTCTCTGTCATTCTCTTTTTCAGACTTTTAATAATGTAAACCGCCTTCTGCCCATCTCCACCTCACAGAGGTCTCAGTCAGAGCTGTTATCCTGTTGCAATACTGTCCTGTGGCCCAGTCTCTGAAGGGAGGGGCTCATGCTCTGCTTAAGTATGTCGCAGTACATGTTGGCCAGCAGCACTCATGCTGCCCCAAATATGACATCGCACCACCATGCTTGACTCTAGGCAAGACAAACTTGTCTTTGTACTTCTCACCTGGTTGCTGCCACACACACCTGACACCATCTGAACCAAATAAAATTATCTTGGCCTCATCAGACCACAGGATGTGGTTCCAGTAATCATATCCTTAGTCTGCTTGTCCTCAGCAAAATGTTTGTGGGCTTTCTTCTGCATTATTTTTAGAAGAGGCTTCCTTCTAGAATGACAACTATTCGATGCAGTGTACGGCGTATGGTCTGAGCACTGACAGGCTGACCCTCCATGGCTTCATCCTCTGCAGCAATGCTGGCAGCACTGACGCTGAGCATGTGCACTCAACTTCTTTGGTCGCACATGATGAGGTTTGTTCTGAGTTGAATCTGTCCTGTTAAACTGCTCTATTTTCCACTGTGCTGCAGCTCAGTTTCAGGGTGTTTGCAGTATTCTTATAGCCTAGGCCATTTTTATGTAGAGTAACAGTTCTTTTTTCAGATCCTCAGAGAATGATTTGCCATGATGTGCCATGTTAGGCTATGTGCACACTAGTCTGGATAGATCGGAAAATGGAGCTTTCGCCTGAAAACGCTCTGCGTCCACACTATTGTTTTGAGTCGTTTTTCACACAGTTACGCGTCCACAACAAAACGGGGCAAAACGCATACGTTCCAGTACCGTGCATGTGCGAAACGTAAGACGACTCGACCTGCGTCATTTCCATCTGTTGTTTTATTTACTTTCCGGCTCTTTAAAACGGGCGGCGAAATGATGAGAAAAAGCACCGAATGTTTCAACTAGAATGATAATGAGGTAGAGCTGTTTCTCCGAGTCAAAAATTAGTACTTAATAATCTACAATACGGCCTCTAAAAACTTTGAGCAAACAAAACAGCTGCCGTACGATGCCGTCTGACCATCTTGGTTGAAGTGGTCACATGACTGCATCATATGAATGAGAGAGTGTGAGAGCAATAACACCAAATTCAACACACCTGTTCCTATTTGCACCTGAGACCCTGTAACACCAATGAGTCACATGACACCAGGAAGGGAAAATGGTTAATTGGGCACAATATGAAAATTTTCACTTAGCAGTGTACTTACTTTTGTTGCCAGCGGTTTAGGCGATAATAGCTGTGTGCTGAGTTATTTAGAGAGGGACAGCAAATTTACACTGTTGTACAAGCTGTACACTGAGGCACTGAAACTGTTCAACAAACTGAAGCATGGGTAAAAGGAAGGAGCTGTGGGAAGTTAGAGACAATGATACATATGGTATATTGTATAATGGTCTTGGAATATACACTGTTTTACTAGCTGTACTCTTGCAGTCGGGTTTATGCATATATATGCCTAATTGAGATCTTATTATAATATTTTGTAGTTAAAATTGAGAAAAGATGGACAGCTGTCTGTTGAATCTGTAAAGAAGCCAGATGAACTGTGCATTTATTTAATTTTGAGGTGTAGGCATTTTTAATTGAAAGTTTCCTTCTAACTTTTAGACACCTACATTTATACTGTGCATCCATATAAAAAAAATCTCTTTATTCTGAATATCCTGTCCAGTCAAATGATATGTTTCTTTACTATACACGCACACACACACACTATTTCTGAATCTGGCTGTGAATGCTGTTTCCGTGTGTATTTGCATGAGCAACCCTCTGACAATAGTTTTCCCTCGGATGTAACTAATTAGTGGTGGATATTGTAATAATGTCAACATCTAGGTGCTTTATTCCATGCATTATAATCAGCGTTATCATCCCAGCCCTATTCCCTGTTCAATTTTACTCCTGGCTTCACCCATCAGCAACTCAGGGCCCAACGCCCAACACAACGGTAGGATAAACGATTCGCCTTTGTGTGCTGCCACTTCCTCATCAGGTGATAAGACTGTGCTGATTAAAGAGATTACTTCTGCTTGACATGTCAATAAATCTGCTTTATGCTTTGTGTGGAGGCTGCAGTACAGCACAGGGATCCTCTGAGTGATGGTGTTGCTTGGTTGTTGCTGTTTTGTTGTTCCCAGCACAAACTTTATGAGGCGAGGAACTATCACCACATGAGGATTACTGTTGCTTTTAGGCACGAGGAGCAGTGTGTTCTCACTCCATCTGTTTGCATCCACCTAAACTCATCTTCTCTCTGTCACAGTTTATCTATGGCTCTGAGCTGAGCACTCTGACAAAACCTCTAGATGACCATTCATATGCAGGAAGTGCTTTAGTCATAGAAACACTGATTAGCTCTTTATTGCCCCTTTGAGGGGTGGGGTGTGTTACCTCTATTAGGGCAGAAGAGATACATTTTGTTCACTGTGACTTGATGTTTGTGCCAGGTGTGATAAAGCAGCTGCATGAAGAATGCATCTAAAATGTTTTACATTACTGATATCATTGTTTATGATGACTGAATACTTCTCTCACTCAATAAATTAGTAATAGAGTTCCAATATTTTAAAGCCCTTATTTGGCATTTGGACACAAATATTATTGTGAACTTGTGCTACATAAATATAATACATGGAAAGTAAGTGTGAAAAGGTGAAAGTTGCTTCTTTAACAGCAGAAATCTGACACTGTTTAGTTCCACATTACCTTTGTCTTTCCCAAAAAACTGTTTCCCTGCTCAACTGGGAAGGAAAGTAACAATCTTTGGAAAACTTTTACTAAAACACAGTAAATTTGGAAGATATCCACTTGATGTATCAAATCTACACTAAAAAAAAATGTGGAAGCAGTTTTTCAGCAGAAAAACTGCTTTGGATTTACCCTGGTTTTTGACCAGCATGAGGAGGAGAGATGCTCAAAGCATATCTACAGTACATTTCCACTGATACCAGAAAAAAAATATTTGCAAGGAATTTGCAGGGAAAGACTAAGCTGGGTTGTTGGCAGGGAGGGAGTTAAGCTGGAGATGAGGGCAAAGTTTGGAACAAAGAGCAGGGGCAAGACTTGGCTGATGTCCAGTAGAGTAAAGCTGGGGGGAAGAAAGAGTAAAAAGGTCCCCAATGAAAGAGGGAGAAAGGTCAGGGTGAGGAAGGCTCCAGGCAGAGAAACGGTTTTAGTACCAAACTTATTGAAACGGCTGAATATTTGACTGACTGTAAGAACAAAGTCTGGCAGCATGTTGAGGTTGGAATCAGGTATTTATGGCAGATGATGATGAAAAGCAGCTGGCGGCTTGACTTTCTGTGCACCTGACTCTGTTCTTGTAATTAAGTACACACACACACGCACACACCTACACACACACACACACACATAAAACACACAAAGTGAATGAGGGAGAGAACAGAAGAGGGAAAAAAGCTGCCAGCTAGAAAGAAGTAGAAGCAGAGGCGAAGGAAAATTTTTAGCTGTTTGTTATTGGAGGCTCATTTTTTAGGTCCGTTCACATACGGCCAGGTAACTTGACAGCAGATGGGCTTGACACCTCAGGCAAACAGCCTGCAGGTGGGATAGTTGTAAAAGTTGGATGAGGGTAAAATGTGTTAAAAGTTGAAAGCGGGGTTCCTCTAAAGTTAAACTTCAAGTGGAGCCAGAGACCTTGAATGGATCACTTGCTGGCAAGACCTGCTGGCAGGCAGAGCATTTCAGGAGAACCTCCTGAAGGCAGGGCAGACAGGTGTGGTGACAAACAGGAGGCAAGCATTGGGGGCAGAACCCCCCCCAGGGTGCTTGGATATAAGGATGACAGTGACTGTGGAGCCCCTGGAGGTAGCACCGTTCAGTGAAGTTGAAATTACAGCCAAATACTGAAGATCAGTGTCAGCTCTAGTACAGGTAGAAGGCTGGAAAGCAAAGCATTCTGGCACCCACAGGCAGGTGTTCCCAGAGACTGAGGTTGGAAGCAACTGTTTGTCTTGCTGGACAGTGGCCCTGAGAGCCAACTCGGGATCCCTCTGAAAACCTCTAACATGGGTGGTTCACTGGGGTAAGAAGAGAGCAGAAACAGTAAAGCTGTGCTACAGTAAACAGTGAGCAGTTTGGTGGGATAAGAAACATCAAATCAGCAACACGTAGCTCCATAGTCAAAGATTCGTGCAGGAAAGCAGAGATGGAGAATAAAGCAAACATGTAAACAAAAGGGTGGAAAGCACAAAGTTAACAACATGCACTAGTGGCAATGATTACATGGAAAGAGAAAGGGAGGAGGAGAGGTGTTCAGAGCGTTATCAGATATTCCCCTGGCTGTCTGGGCTCACAGCAGCATAACAACACTGTTCAGGATCACCTGATCCAGCGCTAACTAAAAGGCTTATCAGAAAGGAAAGTTTTAAATCTAGTCTTAAAAGTAGAAAGGGTACTAAAACTCAACTTGGGAATTAGTTCCACAGGAGAGCAGTCTGTTAACTGAAATATGCTTCCTTTCTTCAAAACTCTTGTGAAAATCGGAGGGTGTTTTCCTAGTGGCCCCATATCTCAAAGCCAAAAGGAACGATTCAACATGGAGATGTTAACTTAATAATTTAAGTGAGGTAATAATCCCTTTCTCTTTTCTCTCATCTCTCACATTCAGTCCACCTTGACTACTCTAGTAATAAATCAGCAAAGCGGTAACATAAGTGACAGTTTTCCAGATTAGAAAATGAAAGACACAAACTCATAACTCTGGTACTATTCTCAATTAATCATGTATCAGGAAACGCATTTGTCTTCATTACATTCGTTTGTATAGTGTGTCTCTAATCAAAGCTGGTGAGAGACTGATGGAGGTATAGAGCAACGAAATTATAGAAAAGAACAAAATAAAGTTTTTAAAAAGTCACTCTTTTGCAGGGTTGATGGTTTCTGACCACAAGATCGGCATTTTCATTTCTGTGTGTAAAAAAATATCACTGTTTGGTTTATGGTTTGCTGTGTTATTTTACTCTTCTGTATATGTAGTGCACTGGCTCACCTAATTGTATGCTTTCTGCCATCTCTATTTGCCTGTGAATGCTTTCATTGATGACACCTGCTGTATATGCTAACAGGCATTTTGTCCCATTTGTAGGTGTGATCTAGGCCATTCTGATTATTCTGTCCCCAGTAAGTGTCCAGATCAGGTGTCCCCAATTCCAGGCCTCGAGGGCCGGTGTCTCGCAGGTTTTAGATCTCACCCTGGGTCAGCACACCTGAATCACATGATTAGTTCATTACCAGGCCTCTGGAGAACTTTAAGACATGTTGAGGAGGTAATTTAGCCATTATATCAAGTGTGATGGATCAAGGAAACATCTAAAACCTGCAGGACACCGGACCTCGAGGCCTGGAGTTGGGGACCCCTGGTCCACATGAATCTCTTTTTGTCATACTTTAAAACTGACCTTTCAGTGTGAATGGCCTGCCATCCTGGGGTGACACTTTGATGTACCTCCAAGTAGAAGAAAGCATACAGGAGCTGCAGGCCATCTTGTCTGTTCCAAACACAAATTCTCATCACAACCCAGCAGAACTAGTCGAGTCTGCTGTCCCGGTCTCACCGACATTTACTACGCAAACAGTTTGATTATTCAGGTGTCCGTTTATTCTGTTTTGTCAAAACCAATGTTGTGGCTGATTTAAGCACAAGTTTTGCTTTTAACATGTTAAAGCGGGTGTGTCTTTCCCAAGTAATAGTTTGTCAGCTAGCAGAGTTACTGTTTGGCACACGGGGGCATATTCTACTTCAAACTGAAATATCTTGCTAAATCTAACCTTTTAATTTGTTGTTTTGTGTTGATTTTTTTTCCTAAATCTAAAAAAAGTGAGTAAATATCAAAGAAAAAAAGAATGAAAATAGAAAAAAGTCACCAAAGGCAAAAAAAAAGACAAAACAAATGCAAATATGAGGTCCCAAAAGAATGTGAATCAAATTCTTGACTGACAGAGAAAGCTTTTGCAGAACAATGAGATGCAAGTGGCATCTGAAAAATTGCATTATATTGTAATGAGATTGTTTTCTGTTGGTTGGTTAAAAATGAAGGACCTACAAGAAATTGATGTGGAGTTGGAATTTATGGAAGGCTTTCACATGTACCTCAAAATGTTGCAGCACTTGCAAATCAGGATAAGAGACAGGCGGCAATGCTTCAGTAAATACATGTTTTCTAAAACTGTGCTTCAAGATATTTTTTTGTGTGCTATTTGGTCGTTTGTTTGTTTGATTTTTGAGTTTTTTGTCTTACCGGTCAGACAGACTACAAGTCACTGACCTAAGTGACAGGCTGGTTACCTGGACATTTACTGCTGGCGGACAGATGTGAGTGACTTGCAGGTTGACTGATTGTGTAAAGCCATCTACAGCATGCTTAGACTGAATATTTTATATAAAACACACACACACACACACACACACACACTTCTCTTTATCTCTTACTTTAGAGTGAGATTGATGTACAGGTTGTCTTTGTTTGACATCTTGGCTCCAGTCAGACCCTGACTGGCTGCCTCTGGAAATGGTGTGTGTGTGTGTGTGTTTATCTTTAGATTTATTTATACTAGTAAGGACACTGTATTGCAGTTATTTGTTCCTCACCCTAAAGACCTGTTAGATTTAGACATCGAATTGTTAGTGTTAGGATCAGGATCAGACTCGGTGCATGATATTAGCTATTTTCCTGATGTAGTGACCATCCCCCTTGAATAAATTTAATTGTCTTGCCCTCACAAATACATCAATATATAAGTGGGCAGTATGGCCATTACTCACGGTGCTCATGCCTCAGTGGTTTGTGCTGTGCAAGCAGAGCAGAGGAAGACTGCTCTGCTTTCTGCCTGCCATTGATTGATGGCTATCTTTCTTTCTTGCTCTGGTTTGTCCTTTTGTCCTTCCTTTCTTATTTTTTTTGAAGACCTGTACTTTTTTTTCTCTTTTTGATTACACCTGAGGACACACTCTGGAGATTGATGGTAAAGACCAACAATAGTTCTATGACGTAACTCTCTATGAAGGTTTTTTCTGGGGTCTTGTCCTGACCTTAGAGCAGCCTGTAGGTCTTTGTAAAGATGGATGCAATGTTTCCACTTAAGCTGAAGAGTCTAATTCTAATAGCAGTTTTAAAGAATGGAAAAAATGCCATGTCCTCCATATTTCAAAGCATTCTAAGAAAATAGCATGTTTGCAGTTTCTTTCTTGGCCTCCCAAAAGGTCATCTTCCACATACCAAACAGTTTACAACTGATAGATTCATCATGAGCCCAGGGACCCATTAGCATTGCACTTCTAAAATCTGGCTGTTATTCATTTGAAGAAGAATGTAAATGTGCATACAATTGTTCTTGAGACATGGCCCATGTGCCCAAGCTGCGGGATCTTGGTTACTATCGGGTTTTAGTAGTCGGCTTCAAGTTCCACAGCAGTTACTTAATACTGAAATAAAGCACTGAGATGCTAATTGGAAATAATACAGCAAACGGTTACAATAAAATATTTTGTCAAGGTAGCAAAAAGGGACTGGACAAATATGTCACTGTGGTTTATGACAGAAACTGCAGTCATCTTCTACTCATGTAGCGATGCTTGCCTTCTGATATTCATTTGAATGTTTTGTATCATAGATTTATTAATAAAACATGCTTCTGTCACTTTGTATGGGTGCTAGCAGACGTTTTTTGGTGATATAAAGTCACTAGTGAGATAGTTGCACAGTATGCAAAGCTAGTTTTTATTGCCACTGAACATATGTGAATATTTGCCGTTTAACCATATGAAGAGTTTTACATGATGCAACTCTTTGATTGCAGCGCAAAAGATGTGTTGATACTATCACTTTATCTTTATGCTGCCATAAAGCCATGAATTTTTCTGAAGTGCATAAACAATCTCAGCAGTGTCAGCAGAATGCTTAATCAGTCTGACAGCCAGTGGTTACGACTGACAGGCTGCACCTCATATTTCTTCGTGTCACGCAAAATGAGTACTGTGAGGTAAACAGCACGGAGGGGGCTCGTTTTCCAGCTAGGAGTCCTATAAGGCATAGACAGTCACTGATTGTGCCACTAAGAAGGAAATCTTGCTGTGATCTGATTCAGGGCTTATGCTGCCTACTGTATTAACTCCAGGTTATACAGCAAAGATTGAAATTTAAGTGCAGTCAAGCTAAAACTCTGAACTGCATCTCTTTTTCATTTTACATGGTCAGTGTTTGGAAACACTGGCACGCAAGCGACTAAGATGAGCAGCCTTGGAGGCAAACAGAATGTGTGAGGGAGCAATAGGCTGGTAATAGTGCCTTATTGTCTTTTCAGTGTCTCGGCATGCAGGCAGCCCGTGTCTTGACCTTCATTCACATAGCAACTGCTTCCACTAATGAGACTGCTTTTCAGACCTGTATCTCATAGCACAAAAACAGCTTTCCCATGCTGCTGTAACAAGCCACCTCGGACAATGCCTGCAATATCAAGGATGATGGATAATTTACCTCACTAGCAGTCTTAGTGACTGCTGCTGTTTATGTTTTAGCTGTTCTGCAGAATAAAGTTTTATTTGCAGAGGTGAGTATTTTGATTGAGTTTACTTTTTTACTGTGTTAATATAGAGTTCATGTCTGGATATCTTATCTGGATCAAGAAAACTGAATGCTAATGCTGGTGTAAACACACCTGGAATGCTTTGCAATCTGGAATCTGTCAGTGGTCTCAGTCACATTTTGATTACGGAGACAGGAACATATAGATAGAGCTTCCTATTCCCGCCCAGTGTTAAATGTTTACGGTGTATAAAAGTTTCATAAGTTTTGTACCTAGTATCATGTTTGACTTATGAAATTTGCTTCTTTTAGATGTTTCTTCAGCCAGTATAATGAATTTAAAATATGCAAAGGACCAATGATAATGATACATATAGGTCTCCAGACATTTGATGGACTTCTCTTTGACATTTGATTTATCCAAACAATTATTATTTGTACCTCTATGTCTATAATTGTTTTAATAAACAAGGGAAAATATTTGGTCTACTTTTTTAATGTTTTAATTTTATTTTATCAAGTCATTTTTAAAGTTTAGACTAGATTTTCAGTGTGCAGTTTTGTGCAGAGCCGAGTACACTGGTTGTCCAATAACATCAGCAGGAGCCTTTGAGCATCTAAAATAGCCAAGGTGACTCAAAGAAGTGTTCAACTGGTGTCCAGCTCACCGTTGCAGGGTGCATTACCCTAGTAGCCAAGGATGCGTAACCATGGTGTCCAAGGAAATGATGGAGAAGATGATGGCAGATGGGAGAAGTTTCATTTTTAATTTTTTTTTTATTCAAACAGTGATTTTTCCTGGTAAAGCTAATCCTGTTAGACAGAATACAACTCATTGAAAAAAGGACTGGGCTATTACTGCTACAGTGTCCACTGGGTGCAAACTCTGTTAGACATTGCACTACCCAAGTATCTTGAGCTATTGAGGTGACCTGAAAAAAGTTGTGAGTGGGGGGTTGAAACTAAAGACTGCATTCTGTGGCTTCCTCACTTTTTAGTCCATATCGACATGAAGATATCATGCAGTTGCTCCAAATTTGTCAGTAGTACATCAACGATCCCAATCACCAGTTCTACCACACATGCTCTATTAGACTGTGATTGGATGACTCTGTAGGCCATTCGAGTACAGCGAAGTCACTGTCATGTTCAAAGAAATCACGATGAAATCATTTGAATTTTGTGCCATGGTGCATTATCACACTACAAGTAACATTAGAATATTATTGACAAGAATATTCTGTGGGTATGCGGGTGTGTTTAGTCCAAAGTATGCCAAGAAAATATCTCCCAGACAGTTGTTACCATGTGATTGGCTCATTAGATGTGTTAAGGAGCAGTTGAACAGGTGTATCTAAAAAACAAGCTTGTGATTGTGTATATGTATAAATGTGCAGTACAGAAGTTTCAATGCTGTACTTTTCTCCATTCCTGGCACCATGACTAAATCAGGCTTAAATATCAGTGCACAGGTGCAGAGCTGATTTCAGCATGCTGCACTGACACCAAAATAGCATCCTTAATGCTAATGTAGCTTTTGCACCTGTGAAGACCTCATGAGACAAAAATACAAAGTGTAAATGAACAGTGAATACCTGATTCCCTGTAGAGCTTCAGTTCTGATAGAGGCAAACTGGCACCGGAAAACTGTGAGAAGAAAGTAAATAAACTGGACAATTAACAAAAGTGCCGAAGACATTTTTTTAAATTTTAACTGTGAAAATTAACAAATTTATGTTTTTTGACGAGACCTAACAGAAACTTGCATCTCCTTTTAGCCCCTGCTGTGGTGAAAAGGCTGTTCTGTGATAAGCTGCAACTTGCCTGTAAAGCGGACCTGCAGGCAGGAGCAGAAGCCCAAGACAAACAGTAAAAATGGATAAAAACATTCAAATGTTGTTATGCTTGATGTTTTAGCATGTGTGACGGGAAGCTTATTAATGTGCTTTTATTTTTAGTGGTCATTGTATCGTTAATGGTTGGGCTGTACTGTACTACTGGGCTGTTTTTTGTCTTATCCAGGTAACGTCAGTATAAACCCTGGGTGTATATATATAATAGCCATGGTAACTTAAGCCCCTTTTCCATTAGTCCAGAGTCTCATCGACTCACCACGGATCGCCATGACTCAACTCAGATTTACTGGTTTTCCATTACAATCCAGTCCAAGGCAAGAATATACCTGCTGTTCAGTCTCTGGCTTTTCGTAAGACTCGGACCAAGAAGTTGTTTTTTTTGTATTCATTTTCCTCATTGGCAGCTTTCAATAACTGGCGGTTTTAATTTTCATGAACAAGCCACTCTAATGACTTATTGAGTGATGCTACTGACCAGCCAATCAGAGGCATGCATTCTGACAACGTCACATTTTAGAACCTGCTTGGATCACTTGGAACCCCAGACATTTACTTTGATTCATTAATGCTTAGAAACCAAAAATAACTTGATTAAGTTTAGGACTTAACATTAGTCCAGTACAGAATAGATGTAGTGTGTTTTAATGGGATGCTAATGGGTCCTTAAGCATCTATATGTGATGAGTTGTGACTAAGACCTGTCTCAGTATTTTCATAATCTGTCATGTCACTGAAATAATACCAAAGGGCACTTCATTCTCATCTCTGACATGCCAGCGCCTTTAACAGACCGTCAGTATCTGAAGTTCTTGAAATAAGAACTGTCGTAATGCACATAGCATTTTATTATGTAAGACATTACAATAGTGCACCTGTTTTTCCATCCTACAGAAGCAGTTTGGTATAATCGAGTACCGTCTTACTCCAAACATGAGACCTGCAACATCTAAGGCCTTGCTATCCCCAAGGGAAGAGCACTACAAACTTGGTCAAAAAGGAGCAGGAGGGAGGTAAATCAAGGAGGTGGACTCCTGTGACTGGGAGACAGAGACTGTGTATCTCTGTCATGCACTCACACATGCTCATACAAACTCTCACACACCCACACACAGGTTACTGACCCATTAAGCTTTAACTCAGGTTGCCCCTGTCACAGGTAATCCTTCTGTCACAGTGACAACCCAAATCAGCCAGCCAGTATATGTGTGTGTGTGTGTGTGTGTGTGTGTGTGCAGCATAGTTGCCATTTCGAGCTAGATTTTCCAATAAACAGTGCTTGAAGTGTGGAAGCAGAGTCAAACCACAGCTCCTGGTTGGAACAAACAAATCTCTTTTGTACTTGTTGATTTATTTTGCCTGACTTGAATTTTTTTTTGCACAATGTTTATTACCTGGTCTGGCTCTGCCATGCCTTTGTCTGCCCAGTGTAATACCAATGCTGCTGTGGTGTGGAGATTTAAAGGTTATAATTGATGTCAACACATCCAAAATAAAGCCACCAGCTACATTTGAGAGTAAATAAATTTGCTCCAGTCTCAGCTGGAGTCATAGAATGTTAGAAAATGCCCATGGGAAAACAGTGGCTACATTAGCCTGTGTATAAACTTTATTAAAAAAAAGAAATACTGCATAAGCTTGAGTGGAGGAAGTATTCAGATAATTTATTAGAGTGAATAATAGTACCAATAAAGCTGAAGGGGAAAAAAGGCTTGGCATCCTGGCCAATATTTGAATAATGCTTTTGAAGGGGCACTCTAAATATTGAACAGCATTCAGTTTACCTGAATTACTTTGCACAGACACTATATTGTACATGATACAGGGTAATTATGGCTGAAGCTTTGATCATGATGAATAGGTCATACAATGCACTCAATCATATCATAGGAAAAAATAACCACAAAGCCCTCAGAGCCTGTCGTTCAATGATATTTCTTTCACTAACCCAAAATGAACACTTCACTAAATTGTTAGGGGAAGGAGCTTCAAAAATCAGATTCACATTTTTAACAAAAATCGTTAGCATCTCATTTGATTTCAGGATCAGTGGATGAATATACAATTAAATATTTTAAATGTACCTCTGAGATAGTATATACGCACATTATATAAGGATGTAACATGCAAGCTTGGACAGTATGCACAGAAACAAGTGGCTGGGATAGTGTACAGAAACATCTGTGCCGTTTACGGATTACAAAACTCTAAGTCCCAACGGAACACATGCCCAAAGGTAGTCATGAATGACAGGACTGAGATCCATTGGGACTTTGAGTTCCAGCAGACAAGTTTCAGACTGACATGTTCCAGACTGACTAGCTCGTGGCTAACCAACCAGACATAGTGCTGGTTAGCAAGGAGAAAAAGACAGCAGTGTCAATCCCCGATGACGACGATATCAGAAAGAACAAGCACAAGATTTTTTTTTTCCTGGCAGCTTTAGTTTTATATGGTGCAATCTCTCACACTGACCCTAAATTAACAAATGGGACATATGTGGGAAGCAATGCAGCAAAGTAGTTCTAATGGTAATAGCAGCTAGTGACTATAACTCCAAACTGGGAGAGTGGAATCCAGCCTCAGCATCCGAGGCCTCTGTACAAAAGAAACACAGTGTATAGTATTGCATTCCTGCTCAAGAGTTAAGGGCCTACATACAGTTAACATAAAGTTAAATAAAAAGAAGTATCTAAATTAAAATAAAGTAGAAGAGAAAATCAGAAATAAAAAACATTAAGCAGAAGAATAAGGATTACAGTACAATTACTGGACTACAGTAATCTTCCATAACTATGATATATAAGGGCCAACAGTTGAGAGACTTTACAGGTTTTTTGCTTGAATTTTAAAAAGACAATGCTTCACACCTCTGTTGGACCAATCAAAAACGTTGTTTTTCAAAATAGGCTCAATTCCAGTTTCCCCTGTAGGCTTTACAATCCCGTATGCTTCTCTATCCAGGATCTTAGCCAACTCTGTGCTTTTTTTCAGCCTTTGCAGTGCAAATGTCACCACATAGAGCCTCTTCAAAACTTACTCTGACCCTTTCTTGACATCGCTTCCTTTGTCATTGGGCTGTTTGTAGGTTTTAAAGGATATATAGTTCAGAAAGCCACACACACTTGTCTATATAACAAGAGTTAAAGCTCAAGTAACCTTCTGCTCCACTTTCCCTGTCC
>VUQR01019490.1:15172-27910 GCA_015108515.1 Hemichromis elongatus
GTGAAACAGCTGTGTACTGCCTTTTGTTCTTGGGAGAAGGTATTTAACAGAGCCACCCTAGACTCTGGGGGACTCGGCTGATCGTCTGCCCCGCGATCATGCTCTCTCCGCCAGGCCTGGGTGTTTCTGTTCTTTGTCTGATTAAAAAATGTTAGCTACCGCTCACCGCTTGTCTGCAGGATTTATTTAATGGAAGAGAAAAACTTCCACAACAAATGCACATAGCAAAATTTCTATACTGTTAATGAATGCTTAGTAGCAGCTAATTTTCCATTTATTCAGTGTTGGTTAACAAACTAGAACCGAGATAATCAAAGATGCATGATCATTTTGTCCTATATGTGCTGTGACAATAAAAGTCTATTCTATTCTATTTATTCTATTGATTCCCAGACCAGTCAGTAAATGGTTGCTGAAGGAATTATATGCAAATGACTTATTTTACTTTTTATCAATGAATATAAAGAGAAGCACCTGTGCCACTGCGTGTCCCATGGCTTTTATTAAGGACAACAGCAGGAACACAAAAGTTGCAATCAAACAGGAAGCCACAGGAGATTTGACTAATCACATGATTGCTTAATCGTGTTTTGGCAGACCTGCATTGATGAAACAATAATGTGCCAAATATGGCCTTATCAAATCTTAGATATTTTCCCCTTGCATTCTTGCTGTGTTGTTTTATGTTTAAACCCAATGAAAAAAATCTTTTCATCAGCAAGGCTGGAATTATAAACATAAGAAAGAAAAGAATAAAACTTTCCACACACTCAGCTGAAAAATTAAAAGCATCAACAGAGTGTTACTCACACTCCTGTTCACTCATAGCTTCCTTTCATGAAGAGACGATGAAGAGGTGAAGGACTTTAGAGATGCTAAAAAAGTCAGTCTAAGTAGTGATAACACCTGGCAACCCCGAAATGTTCAAACTGTAGACAGAACCGATGCAAACTGAAGTTTAACCTTCACTTTGATAACTAATTGCTGAATCTTCATGTATAATTTTGTAGGTTTATAGATAGAGTGCTTTAGGAGGAATAAAGATAAGGTTACAGAGAATAAAGAAAGAAAACATTCAAAACTTGCCAGTAGGTTTTATGATCAGTGATACTAATCATTAGTTTTGATTTACTCCCATGCTGAACAGAAAGACGGCACAGGAACAAGCTCTAAGTAGAAGATAGAGTCTGGGGTCTACCACACCAGGCAAGACCCCGGGTACAAGATCTGCAAAGATACCCCTAATACAATCGAGCACAAAACAGCAGTGTGTAAGATATTTATATTTGAACAGAGACAACTTTTTTTGTAATTTTGGTTCTGTACATTACCACAGTTAACTTTAAATGAAACAACTCAGATGCAGTTGAAGTGCAGACTTTTGTTTTCTAATACTTGGTTGAAAACCCTTTGCTGGCGATGACAGTCTGAAGTGTCGAACTCATGGACGTCACCAGATGCTGCCGTGTCCACCTTTTAAATGTTCTACTAGGTCTTTATTGCAGTGTCTTTCAGCTGTCGTTTGTTTGTGGGCCTTTCTGTCTGAAGTTTAGCCTTCAACAAGTGAAATGCATGCTCAGTTGAATTAAGATCAGGTGACTTGGCCATTCAAAAATCTTCCATGTCTTTGCTTCAGTAATCTCCTGGATTGCTTTGGCTGTATGTTTTGGGTCAATGTCCAACTGTATTATGAAATGCTGCCCAATAAATTGGATTGCATGTAGCTGGATTTGAGCAGACAGTATGTCTCTGAACTCCTCAGAATTAATTTGGTCGTTTCTGTCTTCTGCCACATCATCAATAAACACTAGTGTTCCAGTGCTGCTGGCAGCCATGCACCCCCGGGCCATGACACCGCCTCTGCTGTGTTTTAAAAATGATGTGATATGCATTGGGTCGTTAGCTGTTCCACGCCTTCTGCATACATTTCTCTTGCCATCATTCTGGTAAACGTTGATCTTGGTTTCATCTCTTCAAAGAGTGTTTTTCCAAAACTGGCTGTTTTTTTTTAGATGCTAAAATAGCCTTCTATTCTTCAGGCTTGTGAGTTGCTTGCACCTTGCAGTGAACCCTCTGTATTTACTTTCATGCCGTCTTCTTTTTATGATAGACTTGGTTGGCTGTTGTGAAGGGGTTTCCCATCACCATGGACTGTGGACACACAGGTTTTTTGCATTGCTGAGTTCAATAGTGCTTTCTTTCTTTCTCAGGATGTACCAAATTGTAGATTTTGCCTCTCCTAATATTGTAGCAATTTGTCAGATGTTTTTTTTTTCTTCCTTTTTTTCCAAGTTAAGGATGGCTTGTTTTACCTTCATGGAGAGCTTCTTTGACCAAATGTTGTTTGTTCACAGCAAAATCTTTCACATGCAAGCACCAACCTCAAATCAACTCTAGTCCTTCTATCTACTTAACTGATAATGACATAATGAAGGAACTGCTTACAGCTGCCAATTAAATAGCTTTTGAATCATCTGTCCAGTTACTTTTGGTCCCTTTCAAAACTGGGTGGCACATGTTAAGGAGCTGAAACCCCTAAACCTTTCATTCAATTTGAATGTTGATACCCTCAAATGAAAGCTGAGGGTCTACACACCATTGTACATTATATAACTTTAATTGGAATATGTTTCTAACCAGTTTTGCTTGGTCCAAGAAACACGTTTTAGTAAACAGGTAAAAATATAATCTATTTACTGACACAAGTAAGTATCCAAATGCATATGGACCTAACTGTATATATCTTTATCATTCAAGCTCGGGTCGTCTACCAGAGGCCTGGAAGCTTTAGGGTACTCCTGTGCAGTAGCTTATATATTTGTTGTGTCTGTGTGTGTGTAGGAGCATGTGTGAGTGCATGAGTGGAGGTGTTTGTAATGTGACTTACAGGTGGGCAGCAAACACACAGGATCAGGAAAAACCTCCATGCCACAGCGGGCTTATTCCCACTCCCACAGGTCTTAATGCATTAATGGACCACAGGTATATGCTGCATAGAACTGACAGCACTAAGGAATAAACAAAAACACTAATACAACTAGGGGATTATGTAAGAAGGGTAAGGGTTATTTAATTAATTGCCAAAGATGGTTTCCTCCAAACGCTGCATTCTACTGCAATAAGTAGAATTCTCAGTTCTCATCTGACAACAACACAGTTTATGTGTGAACCGATTTCACAGTTGTGGGTTATATTTGTAGGTAAGAGAACAAAAGCAATGGTGATAATAAGAGAAAGGAAAAGGTGAGTCTGACAGGTTAAAATATTTTTAACCTATTCAGGTGAGAACTCGTGTAGATTCATGTTTTTCTGACCTGTGAGACACAAACTTCAGTTTTTAAGTGCGTGTAAAGTGTTGGCGTTGCCTGTTGGCATGCATTCACAGGTCTCTTCAGGTTTACTTCTACTTCCATTACTTTCTTTTTTTTCTTTTTCTCTGTCTTTTCTAGAACACCGGCTTACATATAGGGCACGACGAAGGGCCTGCACATGCGACTTGGGTATTGTTATCTCGCATTTTATGAAATATAAGGAGAAACAGCCCTTCTATTTACACTTTTGCTTAGATGCACAAAAATGGAAACAATACAATAAATGTTTCCATCGATAAAGGCGGTAATCATGTATTAAACTTCCAAGCAAGCATCAAGTGTATAATATCCCTCTCAAGTGGTTTGTAGATTTCCAAGGTTTGAAGTGACTAATCCAAAGCACATCACTTTTGTCACGCATCATTATATTGGGAGTTACTGACATGCACATACTTAATGAGGCATACCTGGAGAGACAAGCTTAAATTACTGAAATTCAACTTAGTTAGCAATATATTACATGGATTAACTACAGGAATAAAACCTGGGCTACCCTGCTTGCTAGCATTAGCTGAAAACTTTTGAGGCCCAATTTATAAATAGATAAACAAAAAATACACAGTAAAACACAAGAAATCTAGTGTGAATGATTTTTTTTACTTATATGACATCACCTTAATAATTATACCTGTTGGCAACAACAGAACCATGTGAGTCAAGCACTACTAGCTGGTTACACCTGACAGAAAAGCAACACTGCATATATCAACATATTACCAAGCCTGTTTTCTCAATAAAAAAAAGAAAAAAAAATCCCAGACGCTCAATCCCCACACATGTATTCCCATTCTACAATCTCCGCTCGGAACAGTTCTGACAGTTACAATTAATATGCATACATAAAATTTAACACAAAATGCCACAAATGAAAGAAAGAACCCAGACTGTGATTTAAAAGGTGCATTTAAAACATTTTGATTAAAAAAAAAAAAAAAGTCTGACAGAGATGTATTTAATTCTTGTTTCCATTTACCTTAGAGGAAACTATATAGCACCCTGGAAGCCAGCCATAGCCAGCTGTTGGCAGTTGACAGCTATGACAGTTATCCAGCGGTATGAGTCTCCGGTTTATATTTGCAGAGGAATGCCAGCCTCAGAGGAGCTGGCAGTCTGATTCAGCCCCAGTCATCACCTTCCCTCCATCTATTCAAAAATAGTGGCAGGTTTTAAATTGAGCTTCACAGTTTTTTACTGACCGTCGCATTCTACTTTAGGTGAGCTTTAAAAACTCAGTGAAGCTGCCTATTCAAAGCATAGGATGCTCTGAAAATCTGATGATTCTTACGTCAAAGTTCCCTCAACTTAGTGATGCCAGTTTGGATGTTTCCTTGGCGCTTTATTCTGTGATATTCTTCTTGGAGTTTTCATCACTCTTTTAAATTGTGAAAGAACAAAACATGCTTTGACATTGTTTCCAGTGATCACATTTTCATTGCCAGGCATTTCGAGGACACTGTCCTTTTTACTTTTCCAATATATTTCATATAAATTCTTTTGGTTTAGTATTTCCAAAGCATTCCAAAAAGTAAAGTAACTTTCTGCTACCATTAATCATTTGTTGTTGGTTACTGTGAAAGAAAAAAAAAAGGGACCTGTTGTGGTGGATGTGGATTAATGTTTTTACTGAAAAGTCAAATCTACTCTGGAGACGTTTATTCGATATAAACAAGATTAAGTGTCAGGCTTAAATGCCCCCACTCAACCGTGGCTGCTGCAGTAAAGAAAGCTTTAATAAAGGCAGGAGTTGCGTTTGATCATTTCTTCAACAGTACAGGAAATCGTGAGTGAACAGGATGAGCAACTCATCTCAGTGTGACAAGTGTTTCATTTTTTAATTTATGGGCTGTACAGTCACTGTCCACTTTTTAGTACTGGGCCAGACTTCATTGCACCTTTAAAATTGTCCTAATTCTAATGGCATGAATTCACTAAGGTGCTGGAAACATTGTTTATCTTGTTCCATATTGACATGCAAGTATCATGCAGAATTTCAATAAGAAAAAGCTTACTGAATTTTTTTATGTGATTTTTTTATGTGACAGAAGCCACACAAAGCCTCCTCTATTGGATTAAGATCTGGTGACTGTGGAGGCCATTTAACTACTACTTATACAGGGGCAGCAGTCTAGGCAGAGAAGCCCAGCCCTTCTTCTCTCCCGCCATCTTCGCCAACTCATCCAGGGGGATATATTCCCAGGCATGCTGGGAGAAAATCTCTCCAGCATGCCCTGGGTTCAGCCTGGGCTCACAATAGGACATGCTCAGAATGCCTAGTTGAACTAGTTTTTTGTGAGCGTGTTATCAGAGGTCTTATAACTACTTATTTGATACTCTAATTTATGGTTAATTCAAGCAGTTACTAGTTAAATATTTGTTGTGAGGGCCATCTCAGTCTTACAAAGTCTTTACAAATGAAACTGAAAGGTTAGCTAAAATGTCTTTAAATCTTAAGGTGATGCTATCTTCACAACAAAAACGGAAAAGGACAAAGCAAAGTGTTACAAAAGATACAAATACTTTGCATGATGCAAAAATAGCTCAATGTTTTTCTGACATGTAGGTAGGACCAGAGTCTGAGTTCTTTGACTGAAGGCACACGAGCAGCTGGAGGTAAGGGATACTTTAAGTATACTGAAACATCTTCATTTAAACCAGCGGTCCACAAAGTGTGTGGCACGCCACACCGGTGGGGCGCAGAGTTCTGACAAGTGGGGCGCAAGTTATTCGCGGCAGTTACGTTATGTACGTATGCGTATCCGCTGAAAAGCTGCAGCCGCGTGTGTAACTCGTCAGGCGCAATGAAGAAGTGTATGTCCACACGTTCGCACTTTTCTGTATTGCAGCTGTTGACTTGCACATGCGGCTGTGGCAACAACAACAACAGGATCCAGTTCATTCTGTTTTAAGCCGGGGAGACGTGATTGGAGATGCCGCTCAAATGCGTCCGCCTCCCCCGCAGCCGCTCCGCCACAGCTCTGCAGTGAAAACCAGGAATTATTGTGAATGAGTTTAAGTTGCAGCTAGGCTTTTCTGTTATTGTTTTGTTTAGAAGGGGCATGAAGATATTTCTTCCTGCAATGTGGGGGATGATGTAAAAAGTTTGAGAACCAATGATTTCATCAAATATCATCAGTATTAAACTACTGAATACAAAGATGAGAAAAGACATGGAAAGTCATGAGATCAGCTGAAATCTCTCAGTATTTAGATGTAATTCTGGCTAGGCCATTCTAGGAGCTTGTTTTCTTTCTCTGAAACCAGTTGACAGACAATGATGTTACCTACTCCATACTACTGGTATGATGTTTGGGGTGATATGCAGTGCCTTTTGACCTCCTGACATGGCGACTTATGCCAAAGAGTTTACCCATAATTACATGTTTCTTGTGTGGCACCTTAGTAATGAGAGACCTTTTATAGCCATGAGTTGGGACTAAACCATTTAATATTAATTTGAACTAAGTAGCAGCATTGCTTTCTAATTATTGACAGATTTCAGCTGGTGTCGTGCCTTTCTTTGCCTTTTTGCACCACCTTTTCATTTATGTAAGGCCTGAACCTTACAAAAAGTACATAAGCACAAATAAAAGTCAGGACCTGTTTCCCAAGCTGAAGACCAAGGGGGGGGAAAAAAAACCCTCTAATCCACTGAGGAATGCCCCAGCAAATGGACAGAAAATTGACATATACAAGTATGCCCAGCCCTGTCCACAACATCTCCAGGAAACTGGATCAAGAGCAAGAGCCATAAATTCAGGTACTTGGATTCTCACCAAGCTTCTTACTAACAGTGTTGTAGCCCCTTCCACCTGTGTGCAGTTCTGTAATCTTGTGCCTGACGTTCTTTGACAACACTTTGATCTTGTCGATGGTGGTAGAGAAGTTGGAATGGAAGAAATTGATTCTCTGGACAGATGTGCTGTATACACCTAACAAACTGAAATTAGGAGCAGCTGTAATTGATTGACTTATTGCAATCACCAATTTGTGGGAGCCAAAATTCTGTATTTCACTCAATGACATGCAAAACTTTTATGTAATAAGATTATTTTTTTTACATTTTTGGTGGATATTCTGTCTCTCGCCATTAAAATGAAACTTCTAATAAAGAGACTGTTTAAATATTATTATTTTTTTTTTGTAGGTGAGCAAACTTATGAATTCAGCAGGGAATCAAATAATTATTTCTGCCACTGTATCTGTATCATTATTACAGGTGTTAATGATGCTGAAGATATTTTATAGTTACTTAGTTTTTTTAAGCATTGGTATATTTTAGAAATATTCATCATAAATTATTGTGTGGTAAACAACATATATTTTAATACTTAATAGTGAGTCTAAGCCTGACATGTAGTAAACAGTCTACAGCTTTAAAATTCATGCCATGCAGTCAGTTTTCAAAAGTAAGATTTTTTTATTTATTGGCTGCTGGAGGCAGAAATTCCCATTTGTACACATACACAGTCGTATCGTTTCTGGATCAGCTCAATTTAATCAGTTATGTACCAACAACATGCACTCACTAAATAAGCACAAGGAGAGAAGGATGATAATGATGTATAACTATACAAAGATTTTCCTTAAATGAAGAGGATGCTATGTTCAGTGTAGTCTAAGGAACTTGGAAAGAAAGGCATCTGGAGTTCTTTAAGTTTTTTGAAGATGTTTCACCTCTCATCCAAAAACGTCTTTAAGAAACTTAAGTCCAGAAGCTTTTCTTTCCAAGCTCCTAAGACTACGACGACCTGGATGACTAAGAATCTGCACAGACATATGTTCATGGTAAGAAAAAAGTACAATAATAAAGTTGGTTATCTTTAGTTCATCCTGCAAATTAATTTTTTAAACCTTGTAGCATATCTAAATCAAAATGTGATATAAAATAAGGAGAATGTAAGATAGATGGATAGTGTTTTAATATATAATTTATATTGGATTTGAGCATCTAGAACAGCTAGGTATGGTAAAAAGAGCAAGACCACAGAGGAGGTTTTTGGATGTAGCCAAGCAGGAGATCCAGAGCATTGGTGTGGACAAAATAGAATGATAGAAGAGGATAGTAGTGATAGGGTGAAGGATCCGATGTGGTGACCCCTAAAGGGAACAGCCAAAATAAAAAGAAAGATATCTTGGTGTGTTAGTGCCATTTGTCCATCAGCAGAAAAATGTAAAACTCTTCATGCAATTGCATCTTATCAAGGTGACTCTCACAGCTCTTATGTCTTGTAAATGTAATTCACACTATGCTTTCAGGCAATCGGGGCTGAGCCCTGCATCCAAATGTCAGCTCATTAGCTGGTTGATTTCACTGGCACTGTCTGTCACTGACTAATTACCTTCCTTATTAGTTTATTAGGTGTGTTCTCCTCTTAAAAGGCGGTCCTAATTAAAAGTCTGCAATGAGCCTGGAGTTGACGCTTGCTGTCTTTCTTTGCTTGTCCTTGGTGTCCCGTTTCACAAACTACAAGGAGTAAACTTTTTGGATTAAAGGAGAAGATAAAAAGAAAAATCTTTCAATTGTGCTCGTACCCACAACCTGAAAAGAAATGTTTTTAGCGTTGCAGAGGCCTCTAAAGTTTATAAAAAGAATGCCTCCTTTTTCTCTGTCACCATAATAGAGGCTCTGAAAGAAGGATAATTAAGAATAGAGTAGTGCTAGTCTGTTATTAAAGTCAGAAGATTTCAAAGGTTGTTTTGGAGCTCTCTGACACATTTTATTCTCCTCTTTATGAATAGGAGTAAAAGTGAAGGATTTTAATTCAATATAGTAAAAATGATTTTCAGCAGTTCTTAAGCCCTGGATGCTGTTCATACTGTTCAAATCAGCCATGAAAGCCAGATTTATATTAACTCAACTATCTCTGTGTCCATTTGTGTGGCTCACGTGATTTATAGTTATCTGTACCGGTAATCAGACTTTATCAGAATCTTTCAACAAGAAACATTTCAGTTGATATCTAACTATATGCTAACTCACAAGTCATCTTCAAGATTAGAGAGAGAATAAAAAAGCAGATGCGTATGAAGTTTTGAAAATCTCCTGCTTTGATGATCTGATGTTCTTTTTGATTTATTTCAGTTTTGCCTTCTTTCGTCTGCACAGGGAATCTTGCTACTGCCACCTTATAATTTCCACTTATACGTGTCAAGATCCACGGCCACGATGACATACACTGATGGTTTGTCATTACCTAGGTGTTACAGAAGAAACGCCTCACGATGGCTAAAATCAGTGTGCTCTCTCGAGACCTTTCCAGCACTGATTAGACAGAAACGGGGAAAACAATTATCAGAACAGTTGTCCAAGAGCCAATGACCACTTATGGAAAGTTACAGAAAGACCTGGAATCAGCAGGTACAACAACATAAGACACTGCATATCTCCCCAATAAGACCATACCAACT
Organism: Hemichromis elongatus; assembly: GCA_015108515.1. Taxonomy (NCBI): domain Eukaryota; kingdom Metazoa; phylum Chordata; class Actinopteri; order Cichliformes; family Cichlidae; genus Hemichromis; species Hemichromis elongatus. Next base: position 24,952 of record VUQR01019490.1, read on the forward strand.
GTGAAGTTTGGAGGTAGGAATAACATGGTGTGGGGCTGTTTTTTACCATATGGTACTGGCACACTTCATATGATTGAAGGAAGGACTTGGATAAAAAATCTGCTGCCATCTACCAGGATGATAAAGATGAAATGAGGGTGGATTTTTCAATAAGACAATGATCCCAGACACGAATTCAAGGAAACTCAGTTGGTTTCAGAGAAAGAAAATGCAACAAAAAGAATGGCCCAGCCAATCACCTGACCTGAATACAACTGAGACCCTGTGAAATGAACTATAGATCAGATATTATAGAAGGGGCTAATAGAACCTTCAGGATTTGAATGCTGATAGTGGAAAAAAAGGACAAAATCTAACCTAAGCAATGCATGCTACTAGCTTCTTAACCAACATCTGGAGAGAATTACACATCAATAGTACCTTTAGAAATATGTTTACTTTGACAATTACTGATGTGTTCAATACCTATTTTACTTACTGTAATGGTTCATTTACAAATGAACATATTGGAAGCTATTAAAACAGATAATTTAGATCACTGCGATGCAGAACCTTTAGTACCTACTGTGTGTTATAATCTCTGTAATGAAATATTGGGGTCAATAGCAGGACAAGCATATAAGCACATGAGTCTCAGAGAAAATCCTTTGCAATGTTCAATTTTTTTTCCTCCCCCCTGTATATTCATGACTAACCTCCAAAGACCCAAACTCTTTTATAGCATGCATTTTTAATTTCTCTTTGCTACTTGGGCTGATTGGGACCTGATGAATGTAAAAACCAGATTTTTCTTTTTTACCTGATTTTTTTTTTCTGAGAAATGAAATTCACATATCCAAGTGATGTAAATAAGTGGTGATGTTTTGGTGAATTATAAAGGGTAAAACTGATGAACTAGATAGGTTTTTAGTCAGGAGAGTCCTTTGGTCAAAGTTTGGATTCAGGAAGAAATCCAAGTTTTAGTTGTGCTTGTGCACAATGGATCTGCTCTTTATGCTCCTGAGGACATTTGAGGTTGCACGGGAATTTGTTCAAGTAGTCTACATGTGCTTTGTGGACTCTGAGAAGGCATTTGACCGTGCCCTATCCTTTGGTTTAGTGTATGTGCTGCGTTGCTATGAGCCTTTAGGTCCTTGTAAATCACAGTGAGAGCTTGGTCTGCTTAGCTGGAAAGAAGTCTCACTTGTTCATTGAGGGTGTTGGTGTTGCTGGACATTCTCAGTTTTATTGTATTTTTCTATGTAAAAAAATAATAATAATTCTTGTCATAGTCAAATGATAAAAGGCATCCACTTTGGTTTTCTCAGAATCTCATTGCTGATGTTTGTGGATAATCTGGTTCTGTTGGCTTCAACAGGTGTTGGTCTCCTGTTCCCCTTAGCTCATTAGAATAAAGCGAGAATAAGAATTAGCATCTTTAAGTCTGAGGCCATGGTTCAGCCAGAAAAGGGTGAAGTACCCACTCTGAGTCTGTCGAGGATTGTAGTGTAGTTTCAGTCTGTGTCACTACTCTCACTCATGGTCATGAGATCTAGGTAATGACTGAAAGAGGCATTCCGAAATGTTTGCAGCAACAGACCTGACTTCTGAGACCAGACAGCTGACGGCTTTTTGTCTAAGATCTGAGTCCTGACGACTTTTTTTCCTTCGACCTGAGGATGTCCTAAAATGTGTACCGTACTGAAGAATGACTGGTCTCTTCCTTAGCGATAGGGGGGGGTTCAGTCATTCTAGAGGAACTCAGAGTAGAGCCACAACTCCTCTGTATTGAAAGAAGCCAGCTGAGGCATGGGCATCTGAATAAGATGCTTCCTGGGGGCTTCCTGGGTGAGGTGTGCCAAACATGTCACGCAGTTTTTCTCGGCTCTTCTGGGAACACCTCGTCATTCTCCCAAATGAGCTGGAGGAGGTGGGTGAGGTGAGGAAATTTTCAGGTTCTCTACTTAAGGCTGCTGCCCCCGTGACCCAGGTCAGAATAAGTGGCAGAAGATGGATGTGTATATATATATATATATATATATATATGCATGGATATTTTTCACTCACAAAAGGTAGTGGCATTGTTGGCGTAGGGGCGTAGGGATAGAGCACACTGACTAATCATATCTGTCTCCCTATACTGCAACAGCCCACACAGTAGCAGCAGTATCACATTATATTTAGCACTTTAATACACACAGAGCCAGGCAAGATATAGACAGCACACTCATAAACAGCTTGATATTAAAAATCTCTCCTCCTTTCTATGTAAATAATCTCATCTTCCTCCTCCTCCACTCTCCCCTCCATGTAAATAACTAAAGCTCTTCCTTTCCTTCCATATAAATAACTCCTCTATTAAAAGGCTCATGCTGTCACTCCCTCTCTGTCCCTCTTCCTACTGGCTGCTAATAAAGATTGGAACGGGGCTGGTTATTTATCCACACTGTAATACAATATTCATAGCTCTTATGGATGTATATATGGCTTTATATGAAACTGTGGGTTTGTTGTTTGTTGAGGTGCACATGCTACAAATGAAATGCTTAAAATACTGGTGACAAAAATAAGGATAATTGTGACATTTTATACTTTCACTTTTGATATAATTATCAAAGAGACACATCAAATGCTAAGTTTATATCACAAACTTAAAGGCAAACAGATTCAGTCAGTAATCAAACTGAATCAGATTTGTTGCAGGGACCATATTAACTCATGAGTTCATGAGTTATATCTTTCTATCACTCATGGCATTAATAAGAGGCCCGTTCAGCTAAATCAGCTTGCAGCTATAGTTCAATTTCTATTAGAACTTTCTTGGTAGAAATATATCTGTACCTCAAGTCTCCAGCATTGCTGACTAAGTAAACAAGGCTTCTGAACTTAGAAAGTGTCAGAAGTCAAAGGAGGTTTCCTCAGTGTCGAGTTATGGCTAGACTATAGGTTTCTAAGGAAGTAGCGCTTGGCAATCTAAACC
>VUQR01019490.1:31724-48220 GCA_015108515.1 Hemichromis elongatus
TAAATAAAATCCTTGCAGACAGCTCGCCTGGCCTCTTGGAAGCATTCAAATCCAAACTTTAAACACGTTTCCACCTGAACTTTGCTTAGTCGTGATTTTCAGTACTTATTAACACAAGATCTAGCTGTCTTACAGAATCTCATAAGCATAGAACTTGTAGTAGCATATATTGTTTGGCTGTTGAGAAGACTGCATTTCATGAAAACCGGTGCATTGCTGCAACCACCTTTGTGTGGTTGTACCTTGTGCTCAAGGCCTTATGCTGTTTGCACTCTCTCGCTCTCTTCTCTGAGTGTGTCTTGTCTGCTTCTCTCCCTCTCTGTCCTCTCATTTCACTGCAACCTTTCTGTTCTGGACTGTTTTGTTTTGTTTATCTTCTTATATATGGGACAGTTCGAATAGCCTTCAATATGAAATGGAGCTCACTGTGACAAAAGTCAAATAAGGCAATCCAAAAGAGAGATGATGGAGGCAATGTGTCCATTCCTCCAACCTATGATTGGAGCAGTTTCCTTCATGAAGCTATAGTGATGTGATTAATATTACTGATTATTGCTATATGCTGTTATTTTGCACTTAAAGTGTGTGTGTGTGTGTGTGTGTCTGAGAGAGCAAGAGAGAGAGAGGGAATGTAACCCCTACATAAACATGATATAAAGGGCACTTAGATAACTTAAACATTTTATTGTTTGGCTTTTTTTTTTAACTGTTTTATTTATTCCTGGGTAAATCTATTTGGCTGAGATAAAAGTTATAATTTTCACTGTAATTTTTGACAAATAAACGTCAAACAGAAAACTGATTAAACAGAAATGTGAGATGGTGGAGAACTTACTCCAATGTCCTCTTATATTTTAGATAGCAAGGAGCAGACAAGTTTATTAAACTCCACCGACACAGCTGGTGATGCAAATCTGAAGGCTCGACCGTCCCATTTCACAGCCTCGCATTTCTGGCCTTCCCAGTCTTCGGAGGACCGAGGAATTAAGACACAGCTACAGAAGAAAAAGCAATTACCAAAATAAAACAGGAAGTAAACAGTGCTAAAACAATTGACAAAAAGCCCCCAAAAAACCCTACTGTATTAGTGGCAAGCTCTAAAAATGTATTTGATCAGAATAATTCAGTGATTACAGAAAATAAACAGTGATAATAATTCCCTCAAACAATGCAAACAGTTTCTGTTTTTCACTTAAAATTCACTAAACATGATCATTGCCACACTCTGCAGACACTCTCCTGTTTGGCCCAGTTCCATCATGCATTAGAACGTCAACAAACTAGAGACAGACAGACAGATGGTGGAGATGAAGGTGGAGACTTTGCATCATGTACACTGTATTATTCAGCAAACGGCATGAAGCATAACAGGAGGCTGTGGCACGACAACAAAACTAATTATAATGATAAACAGAACGGTGTCAGTTGCCAACAGTCACAGAAAACATGAATGAACCGACTCTCAGCACAAACAGCTCCACCTGCATGTTTGGAGACCTGAGTACTGTCGCTTTCCCTTGACGGTGAATCCTTTACTGTAAATGTTTTACATTTAGCTATGTCCATATATCTTTAACTATGTGAATTTTACAAAAACACATACTTATTCATTATAACATTTACACTGACACAACTATATCTTATGTTTCCACGTACAGAATAGTCCATTTAAAAGCAAGAAGCGGTAAGTTATTAGTTGAGATTTTGAAAACTGTTGGTAAAGCAGACAACATGATCTAGATGGAGAACAGAGATTTCATGTTCCCTGGTCCTCCTGCTTCAATCGACTTTTTAATCTATCGTCTTTTGCTCAGTTATGCATTTCAGAGGTGGAGCCTTCCCTGCCTATACATCTGAAGCCAAAGGTTCCTCACAGGTTTCATAAAGCTGAAGCTTTCCGTCAGTTGAATTATTGGACTTACCCTTCCTATTTTTATAGATATGTCAGTGGCCTCAGGAAAGTCCATGGTGGAAAAATCTGTTGAAACAAGGAACTCTGTGAAGGAAGCTCTGCTTGGAGGAAACTCCCTTTCAAATTAACCTGCCCCCCACTCCCAACCCGTGTAGCCCATTCTGGATGAAGACACTACACAGCTCATTTACCAACTTTTATTGACTGTTATCACTTTGTCACCACAATACACTTGCTTAACTTTCATTTCTGTGTCCTGCACTTGTGTCTAGATCAGTTTTGATTTATGACAGGGGAAACTGTTCCAGAGGTTTACAAAGGACTGATTGGCAGTAATAACTTTATACTGTCCAAATGATACGCAGTGACAAGCACATGTAAGCACTATTAACTGAACAAATGGATTTTAAAATGAAGCCTAAGGTGCACAGGTGAAATATGATCATGTTTATGTTTACCAGTCAGGAGTCAGCAGCATTTTGGACTAATTATAATTGTGATAAAAATGCCTTGTCAAATCTGGTTGATAAAGAATTGAAGTAATCCAGTCTGGATGTAATAAAAGCACAAGTCATCTTCTCGGGGTTATCAGAAGAACTTGTTTGATTCAGTTTAAAGTATTCATTTAAAAAAAATATAACTTTAATGCGTTTAATCTACAAATTCACACAAGAATGAAAAGTTCTTTGATGTTTGATGTTTACAGTATGAAGCCTGAGATCTGAGAGAATACAAGGCTAATATAAAATTTATCTTTTTTACTGTTGTTGTATCCACACTGTGAGTTTTTTTTTAATGTATTTGCGTGTAAATTGTCCTTGAGTGTTTTGAAAGGCGCTTATAAATACAACGTGTTATTATTTATTATTTTTTCATGTTCGGCCGATAGTTGCCCAGTTATGTCTACTAATCAAGCTAGGCTAAATAACTCATTATCTAAACAAAATAGCTTTCACATTCCTTTCTCTTTATGATTGTAGCGAGCAGTAAACTCCCCACCGTCTCCTTTTCTCCCTCTTCTCTCGTGCTGTATGCTGAGCTGCACAAATGAACATGCTGTTCTGCAATTTTAGCAATTACCATTACATTTAGTGCTATATAAACTGTACAATTAACTCTGTCAAATTGCTAAGTAAATGTTCTTATTTAATTTTACTCATTATTTATTAAATAATTTACAGTAAATCTGTGATTTTACTATAACTATAACTTCTTTATTAGAAACTATTTCACTTTAATCCATAATTAATATCTTGTAAATTGTCCTCATGAACTTCTATATTTATATAAACAGAACAATCATACAATAGATTTTGTTTTTTAATAGGATTTTTAAAAGGAAAACTGTTCCCCTGTACTAAAAACTGAGAGCAACAATACAGCATAGTTGAGACTGTGACTAGTAATATGCCTTTTTGTTCTCCAGGCTATCCTGAGTGTTTATTTTGTTTGTTTGTTTTTTAAATGCGTAGAATACTTTAGACCACATAATAACAAGGGTCAAAAAACGTTAATTAGGCTGCCTAATTGAAATGACCATCATAGTGGTCTCTATATTTACCAAATAAGATAAGATAGGATAAGATAATGACATGATAAAAAAGTAACTAATAAAAAAATTTTAAATGTAGTTTCCACTGGAGTGATGGCGTTTGTTATGGGTTATTTTTAAGCAAGGCACTCATAGTAGCTCAAGGAAAAAAAACAAACTTGTGAATAAAAGTTGATATGTGCGCGCGGGAAGAAATGTTCACTGCAATATGGGAAAAAAAACAAGAAAATATTAAGATTAGGATTCTCAAGCATCCATGAGACAGTGCAAAGAAAACAGACTGCAAGTGATGATATGATGATATTTTTAACAAAGATAGAAGATCATTTAAGATAATATAAAAACACAATACTGGAATTAAAAGGTTAAAGTCTGGTTTGTGTCTCTGGTTGAGTAACAGACTGGTGTTCCTCATTTATCTGACAGGAGTTTCTCTGTTAACATGAGCATGATCTCCTCTAACCTTGCTTCCCTAAGCTGTGGCGTTCCACAAGTTTCAATTCTGGGTCCATTCATATTTTCTTTCTACATTCTTCAATTATGTGGTGAATTCAGTCTTTTACTGGGGTCACATTTGATATCATTTCTATGCTGATGCCATTTAAATGTATGTCTTTTGACAATACAACGGTCAGATTCCAAACTCTCCAAGCAGCCTGTCAAATTGATGAGAGTCCTAACAGTTTGTATGACTCGTGGGTATTAATTAATTTAAACTAACATATTCATCCTGTTTGAACCAGGTCTCTGAAAGGCACACTAAACCAATATGATGATTAATTATTAAATGAGTTGCTAACAGGGAGTCTAAGGAGAGACACATAATGTTTATTAATCCACATTTAACTAGTTTACTCTTTGGGGCAGCCAAGGATGCTACATTGTTCTATCTTTGGGAATGTTTATGCTTAAATAACTTCTTTTGCTGATTTTAAGGTTGGTTTTTTTTGGTGGTATAAGAGTTGAGACAGTTTCTGTTGGGATTGGATTTTGGTGAAATAACAGGAGGACCTATTTTGTGGCATGGTGATTTGTAAAACTGTCAATAAGAATAAGAATAATAATAGTTGTAGTAATAGTAGCAATATTAGGGCTTATTTTAAAAACTTTATTGTTTACATTTCCTAAACAAACAGTCAGTCCTTCATTTGTTCATGCACAAGGTCAGAGGCACTTTGAAATTTCTTCATTAAATAATTTAAGGTATGAAAGTGTTGATCAATCACCCATTTGTACATGAAATATTCATACACACAGATTTGTGCACATCTGATTCATACACACTGTCTGAAACAGAGGGTCATTCAGTCCCTGCTCAATACCAAGACATTAATCTTCCATAGCATGTATTTTGTCCCATCTCACCCCACCCCAACCACCCCACCTGAGCCCGGTTCTGCTGGCAGCTGGAAGTTTCATCCTGTTAAAAAGGAGTTTTTCCTTCCTACTGTCATCAATTGCCTGCTCACAAGAGGTCAACTGATTGTTTCTCTGTATTATTGCAGGGTCTTTACCTTAAAGTATAAAAACCCTTGAGGCAATTTTTATTATGATATAGCACTTTATAAACTATGAATTGATTTGAAGAAAAAAGAAATTGCACGTTTTTTTTTCAATGCTGATAATTTTTTCTGGTTGTAGGGTTAAATCAGGCAGTCACACACCATCCACAAATACTAACACTGTAGTGCTTCCATTTTGTAAATAACAAAATATAAGGATACTTTTGTTGTGGTGACATACCTGCATCTTGATTGTTTCCCTGTTTTATCATCTGTACCATTGTCATCTTATTTGTGTGTAGGTTTAATAATAATTTACAAACAAACAAATTTTGCATTGCTATGATGTCCAAGATGGACGAGTCCTCGTGAGGAAAACCAATCAGATTTTTTTTATGCTTTGGCACACTTTGATCAGCAAGACTGTACATGTGGCTGCTAACATCACTGTCACTGTCAAGACAACGGCAGGAGGTACGTTTTAATGTGTATGAAACTCACACTGTTTGGCCCACAGGGATTATTTGCACTTATGGTGAACTCATTAGCTCCTTATTGATTTCACCATGCTTAATATGAGCTTTCATCATTTTAACAGTAAAACTTTGATCAGCTGCAACAGAAAGCTGATGGGCCAGTGGTGGCTACATCACCCTCACTAGGACATACGCAAGCACAAACAGCATGTGCTTCATACCTGCGTGTGTGTGTGTGAGAGAGAGAGAGAGAGAGGGAGAGAGACAGAAAGAGAATGTGTGATGGCATCTTAATGGCATTAATAATGTAGGGATCATGGAGTGGTTCACGCTCTAAAAGGCTGCAAGTTAACAATAATAAAGGCACAAAAACAATATCCAATTTTCACTGGCTTCCCGTTTCTTTGCTGGCTTGCCTTTCTTCCAAAAGCAGTGCTTTTGGAAAATCATTGACTATCAGCATGTCTCTCTGGAGTTAATGTGACTCACTGTCGTGTAATTATAATGTTTTTCAGCACAGTGGAAAGCGATGTGGATGTTAAAAGGAAATCTCCAGGAATACTGTGGTCACATAGATGACCAACTTAACACAACTTCATAGAAGTAAGGGAATATATATAAAACTATCTTATACAAGGCGCACAGAATATTGATTATAACATCACTGCTAATTAATCTCTTGTCACTAAAGTGCATACGTGTTAATTTATCATGGTGAAGTCTGGTGAAGTGCTAGTTCATGTTGACATTTTCAGTTCAGGTGTAAATTACAATTGTGTCTTCTGTAAACAGTACACATTTCTTTTTATTTTGTCTCATTTATAAGTCACTATTAGGAAAATTGTTTGAATTGGTTAACTTTTTTGTATTTGTGTTTTAACTAATATCTATTTTTCCTTGTCAGTGGGACTACATCAATGACTGGCTACACCTCTCGCCTTCTTTGTAACGGTAATGAACCGGATGACAGATGAGGTTAAGTAGGAGTCTCAATGGACAATGATAATTGCTGACAACATTGTGATCTGCAGTGAAGGTAGGAAGCCGGTGGAAGAGAGCCTAGAGAGGTGGAGGTATGATCTGGAGAGAAGATGAAAAGTCAAATGTGTAAATCAGAGGGAGTAGGTAACTTGGGTCAGCCATCAAAAGCAACTGAAAGTGCACAATGGAGGCAAACAACAGAGTGCAGGGGGTGGAGACAAGGGCTAGGGGTGATATGTGATAGAAGAAGAGGAAAAGATCTAGACCACAGAGAAGACTCATGGGTGTAGTGAGCGTCACCTTTGTACTAATAATAAGTGAGACAGCAATTCTTGAGACATATACGGAAAAGTTGAAAGTGAGGACAAATACTTCAGGGCGATAAAAGGAATAGTCCCATATGATCTGCTTGTAAATTGTTGCAAAATTTGTCAACAACTGCTTCAGCTTATGTGCTGAGAACAATTTATCCCGTCACGGCTTTAACAGTAGATTTTTTTTCTTAAACCCGAAGGCTCTTTAGCCAAACACTCATTAGTATTAAAATAAAAGCAATGATAATAAAGAAATGCTGTTTGAGTAAACCACATTTCTTTAACATTACTTTTGCTTAAAAGCTGCTTGTAGCTAACATGCAGTGTGTTCTTGAACTCCAGCTGTGGCATGTTAAAGCAATGTGACTGAGGCCAGATTCAGGAAGAAGCTTGAGTATGATACGCTGCAAGCAGTAATCAGAAAAGCACCATGTCCTACAGGGGGAGATGGTCACTACTGAGGCAGTGGCTAATGGAGAGAAACGGGAAGGTCGCAGACACAGACTGCAAAGGAGAGAAGTCTGCAATGAGTTAGATTTTTTTTAAAAGGTTTACAGATATGTACACATACACTCTTCGCTGTTGTATTCAGCTGGTAGAAATCTTCACATGTTTACTAATATGTCAATATGACAACTGCTTACCTGACATTCTACCTGGTGAACAAACTCCCTGGTACCATGAAGTGGTATCATGCTGTCTTCATAACAATGTAAAAAGGAACAGGTGAAAAACTCTGAGTTTATTGAAACTCTGATTGATTGCATTCAATTTCGAGATTAGCCAACCGATGTTGAAGTCATTACCATGGTAGTCAGCTAGGCTAATAACTGTCATTGTTTCAAAGTCTCACTTTCTACATCACAAATTATCGACCAGCTGGAAAGTAGCTCACACATCTACACCCACACACACACACACACACTCCTTGTATTCAGCTGAGTGGATTGATTTGGCTGCACTGGTGGCTACAGAGGAAAGTTTGTCACTGCTGCTGCTGCAGTGACCGGGTGGCCTCGCTCCAGAGGCTCCAGCAGCTCAAGCACCACAACAGCTCCCCTCCTCATCCATATTGATGTTGAGTCTTGTCATCTGTGACACTGGACCCTGCGGTTTGGTTAGAGTGGAAAGTGCTTGCTTCTGTAATCTCAGCCCTTTGGTGACTATAGATATTTCTCTTTCCTTCACACATCATCTTGTGTGTGCAGCACTGTTCCACACTGCTAGGAGGAGCTCCTGTCACAGACTGCACTGCACTACATGCTACATATGTATGTGTGTTTACCATTATAATGGAGGTCTGTCCACTCACTTTACAATCTACTTTTGTGTCCACCTATTTATTGTGAGTTCACGTTATTTTCTAAGTCATCTTGTGGCAACTGTTGGAAATTGGCACTAAATGTTTTTAAAAATGAATTGAAATCTCTTTACAGTGCATTATAACTGGGAGAGGTGCCAAAAAATGTTAAAGATTTTAACATGACCGAAAATAAATAAACATTATTACAAAACAGTTTTGGTCACTATAGTTACATTTTTTGTCTTTTGTTAGTTGCACAGAGGTTTTGATGTGCATCTCACTTTAAATCAGGGGTGAGCAACTCCAGGCCTCAAGGGTTGGTATCCTACTGGTTTTAGATCTCACCCTGGGTCAACACGCCTGAATCACATGATTAGTTTGTTACCAAGCTTCTGGATTACTTCAGGACATGTTGAGGAGGACACATCTAAAACCTTCAGGACACCGGCCCTCGAGGCCTGGAGTTGGACACCCCTGCTTTAAATGATAAGTTATCCATCCATCACAGCTGTGTCAGCTTTAGTTTTTTTCTGATTAATCTATTTTGGTCTTTCTCAACTAATTAAAGTTTATAACTTGCTAACCAAGCTAGCTTACCAGTACTACAGTTAGCTAATAACACCCCAACTCTGTCCAGTACAGTTGGACAGAGTTTAGATGTTACAACAGAGTATTACAGTACATTTAAAGTGTCCTGAGATTACCAGTACTCTCAAAAAGTAATATAAACAATTTTAATTTTTTTTTCAATTTTAATATTTCTCATTTTTGGCCAAAACTTTTAATAATGAACATTTCCTCAATATAAGAAATCACAGACGTCAGTAAATTTGTGAAGAAAGATTCCCAAAACTATCAGAATGGATGTAAGAAGATTTACAAAGAAGTAGAAAAACTTGAGGTTGAAATGTTTTTCAGCATTTCAAGTTCCAGCATTTCATTTGCTTCTGCTATGGCTGGCACTACATATAAAACACTAGGACTCAGGCACAAGATTATTAGCCCATAATGCTGGTAACAGCATCGGCTGCTTACATAAGTTACATCGAAGTCTCGACAGCGGAAGTTTAAATCAGCCGTTGGAACATCCTGACCAGACAAACCAATAACCTTCAAGTAGTAGACAGGTGTAATTGCAGGTAAATTGGTTCCTAAATTGCAAACACACAAACCAACACTACTGTCACCCATGTATAACATAATACCAGTCTGACAACATTACCATTTTTATTGGAAAACGAGGTAATCATGTCTGCCTTGTCTTCATCCTGTTTTTCTTGCTGCATCACTGAGCAGAGCAATCCAGAGGATCTCTTAATTTCAAGCAGCTGTAATCTGTGTTCATAATTGATTTGATAAATTTTACTGTACCATTAATTCCAATTATTTTGACAGTTATATTCTCTGTTTTTTATAAATGTTTTAGAAGGAATGTAAGACAAAAACAAATTGCCTGACTCGTTTAATCATAGGCTCCCATACTCTGTGTTAAAAGAAGTACGGTAAACCTTTTCAGTACTACAGACCTATACAGGCTTCTGTAATTCTCAGCTTAATTGCTGCTGCCATCAGCTTTCATATAGACCCCCGCTTACTTTCCCTATACATCAAGCAATGAATGAGGAGTTATCCACTATGCATTATAGCATATTGCATTCAAACCAATTATTAATTCCATAACTGTGGAACTTTTCTAATGCTAACCTACTTAACCTTGCTATTTGTGAGGTTTTTCAATTACCAAGGCATTTAAAGTAAACTATTGTAGGTACACAATCTATTTGGCCATATAATTTTTCTTTTCCTCTGAAATTGGCAGTAGTAGGTAGGTGTGTTGGGCAATGAAGGCTTAGCTGGACTTCATGAGTTTCTTGTCCTTTAATTATTCCTTAAGCTGTGTTCAATTAAGTTAAATGGGAAAAAAACCCAACTTTTTTTATATAGCACCAACAGCAGTCACCTCAATGGACTTGTTCACGCTACCAGAAGTGGTAGCAGTACAGAAGCAGTACAGCAGCGCCGGGCTGAGATGAAGCTACAGATTGATGTTTTAGTGTTTTTTCCTGTGTATTCTATCTTCAACATCAGTTTAGCAAAAATGGTGTAATAGTGTATTTGGCATTGTGTTCACTAATAACAATAACTTTAAACCTGTTATTACAGGGGTGACAATACGGTTGATTATTATGTAGACATCCATTTATGGTGGTGGTCAGAGGGCCTGGTGGCACCAGTGTCCGGCAGCCTCGCCTCTGTCAGTGCGCCCCAGGACAGCTGTGGTTACAATGTAGCTTGCCATCACCAGTGAGTGAATGTGTGTGTGAATGGGTGGATGACTGAAATGTAAAGTGCTTTGGGGTCCTTAGGGACTAGTAAAGCGCTATATAAATACAGGCCATTTACCATTTTTATCATTTTATGAATAAGTAACATTTGTAGATACAGCTGGTCACAAAGGCTTCCTAAATACTATTTGATGAACAAGAAAAAATTTCTAGAAAGGCGTCGGATGTAACAGGTTCGTATGAACAAATTCTACTTTTTTCATTCCTTATATAAAATCACGAGTGTGTTAGCTATGTTAGCTCTACTACTAGCTACTGATGCAAGATGCAGTAAATATAAAAACCCATAACTAAATAAAATGGCTCTGCAGGTACCCAACTTTATGGTGCCAGGGGGGAGATACACCATGAATGGCCTCAGGCCATTTGAACCCAGACCTAGTATTATCACTAAAGCAGAGTATTGTTCTAAAACATTTTTCAAAGAGCAGTACATTATTGAAAGACCAGTGTAAACACTCAGTCATCCTTTGTCTGACAAAAGCTTCCAGCAGAAGGAAGAAAACATGAACAGTTGGTCTAAAGCTTTTAAAGAACTAAAGTGCTTTACATAATGTGTCCCAGGTTGGGTGTTGACAAAGGTTGTTATATATTACAATGTGTGGGTGTATGGGTGTGTGTGTGTGTGTGTGTGTGTGTGTGTGTGTGTGTGTGTGTGTGAAAATGGGATCTGATACTCCATTAAACTATTAACATGATAACTAAGAGCGCAATTTGACAAATTTGACTTTAGAGGTTTTAAACCTGTACAGTTTTTTTTGTCTTCAGATTCTTAAAACAAATACAAAATTTTAAAAAAAAATTACAAGGAAAATATTGAAGAAACTAATGGAAGAACACCTGAGAGATCCTACTTCACGTAGGACAGGTGAAACAGACGTTTTGGGTTCCAAAGGGCAGCATAGCAGATTAACAACACAGACAAAATAAGGGAAAAAAATATTCTGTCAATACACAAAGCTTGTTTTATGCATTGGTGACCACATAGGTTATCACTTTGTTACACCATCTGTCATTATTTTTCTCTTCACAGACCTGTTGTATCAAACAGGCAAACTGTACTGACTGAGCTGAACCTTTGAATGAGAGATTTGATAAGCAAGTTAAGCATAAATAACTATCTGCCTATCACATCATCAGCCTAATGCAACTGAAAAATTAACACACACCTCCTACGTATTAGCTTTTGTTTCCTGACATCTCCTTAATAATGTGTTCAAAGTAAAATTATGTTTAGTGATTGCCAGCCCCGTCTGATACCTCATCAGGTAATTAGATCATGGTTAAGACTGGATTGCTCTCTCCTCTGAGAGAAAGGTCAAATCTAATTGGATACAAGACCACTTTCTGCTTTTAGTTCATGAGAGACGATCTAACCTCAAAGGTACGTTGTGAAGTAGCATCTTGGGCTGAAAAGGAACCGTGAGGACCAAGGTTTTCGCCTGTTTCTCTTGCTACAGAAGCTGGAGTACTTAGAGAGAAGATGAAGTGTTCAGTCAGCTATCAATGTTTTATCATGCGTTTAACAAAGGATGACCATGGATGGCCTTTGCTATAGCCCTTAATTAATGGCTATCATAACTGTGCATTACAGTGACAGATTTTCAGAAGGGGTTTTGCACCAGCAGCAGTTTCACATTTTGATGGAGGGATGTAGTGGCCTAGGGCCAGAGAACTCATTGGCATCACCCAACCCAAACAGCAGAGGCATATGATGAGTGTTTCTCCAAGTTGGCATCTTCTCTCATGTTTTACAGCACACTCTTATACTTACTCCTGTGTGGACTGCCAATTTCCTTCATTAATTTTTCACATTCTGTCTTTTCTGTATTATTCATATCAGTCTTATAAAAATAAGGGCTTTGTCAGAGTAAAATAATGGCTATACTAAGAGCTTTTTAAGAATCATGTCAGAGTCTATAGAAACTAAAGGACAGCTAAGAAACAATGTCACTGAAGTTCCCCTGGGGGTGGCCTTTATCCTTCAAGTCCTCTACCCAAGGCCTGGGAGCTTGAAGGTCTTGTGCAATATCTTTGCTGTTCCTAGGACTGTGCTTTTCTGGACAGAGATTGAGGATGTTGTTCCTGGGATCTGCTCACTGCCCCAAGTGCTCCAGAAATGCACAGAGACCACAGTTACCTTCACCCTTCACATATTGTCAAGCTCGTCTCTAAGTCTTCTCAAGCTTCTTCTGTTCCTTTTTCCTGATGTTGCTATCACATGGCAAAGCTACATCTATTACCAGCTTGTCTGTCTGTGTCTGGAAGTCCTACAGGATCTTAGCTTGGTCATTCTCAATCACTCAAGGGTGCAGATCCCATGTTGACTTGGGAACTTCCAGGCCACACCCAGCACATATATTTCTGTATATTATCCTGGCCACATGTGTTCGATGTATGCCCTGCCTGCTGGCTTCTTTCACCCTGCTGTTATGTGTTGGATTCTCTCAGGGACATCATCCACAACCTGCACATGGGGTCTTCTCTGGTGTGGTAGACCTTAACCTCTATTGATCTTGTGTTTAGAGCTTGTTCCTGTGTTACCTTTGTGCTGTCTTTCATTTCAGCTTTCTGAAAGTCAGCCACTTCTTTAATCTGATGGTGGTACATACCATGCAGGGGCTTGACCTTCTGTGCCTGGATTAACAAGGTCCATGTCAGGTGTTGAGGAACCAGGACACAGTGATGAGAAGTGGGCTACTGGAACAAGAAGGCACAAGTGGGCAAGGTAAGAGGATGGGCGCTGTTGGAATGTTACTATGCAATTATCCAGCAGAAGGGGTTACATGGAGAGGATGTGGGGCCTATGGATTCCTCTATACCGAACATCCAGACTGACAGTGAAACAACTAGTAGCTCAGTGTTCCAATATTCAGAAGAAGGAACTGCAATCACAACTGGACATTAATTTCACCCACCATACAGTTGTTAGGAAAGGATGACTTTGCATAGAGATTTTGCATAGAGACAGAAACACATTTTTTGCACCAGACTGTAAACGTGCTGTTTATTAATGATCACTTGGGTAACCCATTTAGCTCCTCTACGTCTCCTGTCACTTTCTTCTGATTGGCTGCTGTCATAAACAAAGGTTTCAATAGCAGGTGTTCAATATATCCCCCCTACTGACATCATACAGCTAATACCTCTGTCCTAGTGTGAGTTCTACTTCGAACTTCTTGCCAGGTTATTTATGGAACTGCAGTCCATAAAGCATGTGTGCCATTTAGGCTCCCTCACAGTAAATCAGCAGACTGATGCATGAGCACATTCCTACCTGGGGTTTGATGCAGAAACAGACTCCTTCATAATTAGAATTCAATTAGAGCACACGCCAGCTGTTTGCCCTTGAAATCAGTGCTGGGTTTCCAGGGAAGCCACCTGGTGTCAGCTTCTCAGTGTGGACAGACACATGCCAGTGCTCATCACAGAACCGGCCAGGAATACAGTACCACTCTGCCAGCACTCATTACCCATCTACCAACCTGACTTTCTCACTGGTCTTAGGCCAACAGAAAATTCCAGTAGACACACCATCTTGATGACTCAAACAGTCAGACATATCTTCTGTATTACAGTTATTGAGAGGCTTTTTCAAGACACTACAAATTCTTGCACCAAGCCCTCCTTTCTGTTACCAGCCACTTAACTCACAAAACATAAAAACATTAAGATTATCAGCCTTTGTTTAACAATTTATGTTTGTAATTAATGTTTCAGTAAAACCCTGGGGACCTATAGTGTTAGTTACACTGCACAATATAAATCATTTGAAGACAAGATAGGATTTGCGAAACTCAATTATTCTTCTGCTCTTGCAGATTTGGAAAAATACAGAAATTTAGACAATATGGAAAACTGCCATTTATGACAACTTGGTTTTGTATTTTCACTTTTTTATATATATATATATATATATATATATATATATATATATAATTTTCTTATGGATTGAGAAATATCACATCCCTTCATCTCTAAGAGGCATTGATTCCCATGGTGGCATTTTTCCCAGCAGCCTCACTTTGTTATCCATCCTGGTGAGATGAAAGAGCCTCCATACCAGTCCAGAAGAAGCATGATTCCCATTCTATAGGTCTTGCTTATCGTACTATAAACATTAATTGCATTAATAACTACATATAGCTGCAATTATTCCAGTGTTCATCCATTGCAAATTTGCATACAGTATGGATGTTAGTTCAGTTTTATTTATACAGTGTTATACAAAACATCTAAAGGCACTTTGTATGCCCTGGGGTATATGCTAGGGTTCTGTTTTAGGACATCAGTTTGGCATTTTATACCATCATCCCCACAGTCCTCTATTTCAAACTCACCAGCCTCCATCTGTCAGTAGATCACAAACTTTCTGACAGATTGGTAGCAGCAGGTGAGACTAGGAAAAATCACATCTAGCACTTGGAAAATCAGCAATGGAGGACCCCAGGGATTGGTCCTCTCTCCTCTGCTTTTTTCCCTCTACACAAATGAATGCACCTCAAATGGCCCATCTGTCAGTCTTGTAAATTTTGCAGATGACATGACAGTAAACTGACTCACCAGGGACAGTGATGCATACAGACGTGGGGTCGACTCTATGGTGCAGTCAGAAGAACCTAGATCTGATTATGCTAAAACCGGTAGAGATGTCAATGGACTTAAAAAGGAGCCCGTCTCTATTATTACCCTGACCTTATTCAACAGCACAATGTCTGCTGTGGATACCTTTTAGTGTGTAGGTTCCACAATCCCACAGGATCTGAAGTGGTCATTTAATTTAGACACAATTATCAAACATTTTCAGCTGAGGATAAACGTCCTGCTTCAGCTCACACTGCAAAACCTCAAAATTTTTTCAAGTCGAAAATATCTAATTACACTTAAAATAAGACAGTAAGATATATGAACTTGCTTTAAGACAGTGAATCTTGAAACTAGAAAATTTTCACTTATTCCATTGGAAGAATTTTTTTGCACTTATTTCAAGAAAAAGTATTTTGCATTAAGTCAAAATATCTGCACCACTGCACCACACATATAAACATATTAACATGCTATATGTACTGTTATTGTCTGTCATGTTGCTCTTGTCAGTATTATCTGTTGCACTTTCAGCTATGACCATTGAGAACAAAGAACTCGCCGTAGTCCAGGTGAACACATATTGTGTACTTATATTCTGTACACATATTCATTCAATAAACCTGATTCTAATTCTATTTCCATAATCCTGATTCTGGTACACTCAAAAAAATAACTCTTTGAATGAACATAAAAAAATCATGGAAAGAATTTCCACGTAATTAAATTGCTTTATTTTAGCATTATGCAATTCTGTTATTCCAACTTAATGTACTTGAGTTGGACCAACTTAATTAATTAATTTTAATAATGAATGAAGTTATTTATTGCACTTGATTCCAACTTAATGTAATTGAGTTGATCCAACCCATGTAAATTACGTTAGTCCAACAAAAATACTTAATGCTAATTTATAACAACTTCCACTGAATCCATGCTCTTATCTTTAGGCTTGCAGGGAGGCTGGGGCCCATTGCAGATGTGACAGGGCAAGAGGTGGGGCAGACCGTGGACAGGTCGCCAAACTGGCTAACACAACAACCATTTGCACCAACATTCACACTTGTGGGTAATTTAGAAACACCAGTGAACCTAACCCTACATGACTTTCAACTGTGGAAGGAAACCAGAGCAACCAGACGGAACCAGTGTAAACTTTGCCATATTGTGGATTTGAACCCCGGATCTTCTTGCTGTGAAGCAACAGTGCTAACCACCACGCTACCAAGCTGCCGTTCCAGGCTTTTAAAAAACAGTAGGAAAGCTAGATTACAAGGCTTGATCCAGAATTTTCTGTACACTTTTGTCCTTGACAAGTTAAACCACAATAAATAGCAATAGTATATGTGGTGTGTGTATGCTTTTTTGCCTCTTCTAACTCCATGATTTTCCTGTTTGAAATCTTGTGAGATCTTGTGAATTTCTTACTTCTGTCTACTAACCATTCTTATTAGATTGTATCATGTCATCTCAACAAGAATAAATTAAGTTGCTAAATTTCATGCAGATCCTACATGATTTAATTAC
>VUQR01019491.1:0-28419 GCA_015108515.1 Hemichromis elongatus
GCTGTAATCTCAGCCAAGCCGATTTACTCAGGAAGAAATAAAACACTGAAAAAGGCCAAACAATAACATGTTTCAGTTATCTAAGTGACTTATATATTATGTTTAACCCGAGTTAAACTCCCGGGGACGTGCCGGGAGTTCGGTGTTCTCCCAGCCGGCTAGCTATCGAGCTGGTGGGGAACAGGTGTCTCTGAAACCGTCAGAGCACGTTTGCAAATATGTGATGTCTTGATAAACCAAGCAAATATTTGAAGTTTACACAGCCACATTCTCGCCTGAAAATATGTTAAAAGTTTTTTTGTGACCCAGAAAGAGTAATACGAGCAATATTAAAACTTAGTAGCGGCCGCCATTATTGGAAGCTTTCTAAAAACAAAGGCCACCAGGCCAAAGCAATGGTTTTGACTCGATCAGCGATCAGTGTTCAAATGAAGAGATTTGTGTTTTTTATTGAGATACATAAATTAGTAAATGTGAAATTGCTATACAAGTCAAATAATGGGTAAATAATCGATAATCGAATCAAATCAAAAATAGAATCGGATTGAAAAATTAATCGTTAGATTCATCGATGCATCGAAAAATTAATCGCTAGATTAATCGATTAGGAAAATAATCGTTTTGCCCAGCCCTAGGTGAGACGTGCGTCCATCAACTATTTGAAAAAATCACTATTTTTCAGTCTTGGTCTTCAACCTAGCTGTGCTGAAGGCCAAGGTCACAATTGCCATTTTACCAGGAATAATCTGTAAGTTGTGACAGATCGTGTCACATACGTTCTGGTTTTATCTGCAGTTGTCCCAGAGATGAGCTGTCACAACCTTGATCTGCAAAATGATCTGGCAAACAGAAAAAAGCAGAATACTCGGAAGGGGTAGTTTCAGATAGAAAGCCAAATATTAGAGCCAAAAAGGCCAGAAAAATTAAGTTCAAGTGAAAACATAATAACAAAAAAAGGTGCAAAAACAGAAAGCAAAATAAAAAATAATTAGCAGTAAAAGAGTAAAATGTAGGGAAATGATAAAGAACAGTGAAAGATGATAAACAGATAATAGAAGGTTATAAAAGACAACATAAAATTGTAAAAACATCACAAAGAAGCAATACTGTAAAAATCTGTTTTGGAAGAAGTAATTTCAGGGAAGTTTCTGATTTTTCAAGCCTCTTTTCCTCAGGCATGTCTTTACCTTTCTTTAGATGAAATTTCTTCTGTGCAGCTTAGTACCAGAACCAGGTGTGCCTTAAAAATGATCATTTTAGATGTTAAAATCTGAAACATGCAGGAAGCTGATGTAGAGAATTCAAGACTGGGGTTATGTGATGTTGTCTGCTAAAACTAGCAAGAAGTCAAGCTGCTGCTTTAAAAAATAAACATAGATCGCTTGTTCTAGTTCATAACTTATTCGATGTCTTATTTAAAGCTAGAAGGTGAATGAAAGGTTACTATAAAATGTAAATGAGACAAAACAACTCCATGGTGATCTGAGAACCATGCAGGATTCACCCTTATTGGAGTCTATAGAGGATGATCTTTCTTTATTATTATCTTTCTTTCTTTATGTAGTTTGGTCCTGGTGCTACAGTGAAATGCTGTGTGTGTTGAGCAGATGGTGATTGGGGCTTATTATAGCATTACTCTAAGAGTTGAAAACTATTAGCTGAAAGTGGCCAAAATGCCCTTCAGAACTGCAGAGACAGTAGCAAATTGCTTCAAATTCACCACTAAAAGCAGCGCCTCTAATATGAAATCATGTGATTTCTGTGTTTGTAGGAGCTGCTATAATTAATAAAAGCAACTTTAGACGATTTTAACAACTTACATATAAACCTGAGATTTGCTACACTTGTGCACAAGATGTATGCAAACCAGGGAATCCAGTTCAAGAACCCTGAACATTGTTTGCATTGTTTTGCATTTTAATGCAGATAAATCATTTCTTTTATAAAGTACACACTAACCCTCCAAGGTCTTAGTCATTATTGGTAACACCTCCAACCCAAGCTCCATGATTTGAATAAGAGCAAAAAGGACATTTTTTGGAAACAAATGTAGCTAATTTTTTCATGCACGCTAGTTAGAACTATTACTTTCTTTGTGTCCTGAACGATTAGGAAGAAAAAACCCAACACAAACAAACAAAATGATAACATGTGTTAAGGGTCATCATTTGATCTCACAAAAAAAAAAAAATCTTCCTACATAAGAAGTTATTGAGCATTAAGAGCATACTTCAGAAGTCAATTCAAAACTACAGTTGAGGATAGCTAATCTGTTAATGACTATCCTTATATTTAAAACTACTTAAAATGATTTTGTCTGTTAAGAAAAAGCATCTCCTGTAATGAGGGTCGCTGCCACTTTGGATTCATCATTTGGACCAGAAGAGTTTTCTATCAATGAACTAATCATTTCCCTTAGAGTATTGTCCTGGCAGCTCTCCTCTATAATTCACATCCTTTTGCCAAAAAATATAATCCAGTTTATCATACATGACACTATGTGTCTGTTTATGTCTACATGTCAGGGCTCATCTGCCACTGTCTCACATTTTGCATTATGTGATTCTCGCTGTGTAGCAGCTGTTCTGTGGGCCAAGGACCCACTTTTCACAGGAGTCAGTGAGAAATGTCACTCAGTTTCTCTGCTGTAACCGCTCCAGAGCACAAACTGTCTCTGCATTGTAAAAAAGGTCATACATTACAGCCTCTGGAGGGCAGCTTGGATTTCACTGTTCATTCTGTTGTTGAGTCAGACAAATGTCTTATACCTGCTCCTGTTGTTTGTTATTATTTATCCATTATAGATGTGTGTAAAAGAAATGAATCTTTGAATGAAATGATTTAAAAGTATAGATGTGAATCATGGAACTGCTCCTGAGGCATGGACTGTTTAGAAAAACAAACAAAATGTGACCTTCCTATAAATGTAATACAAAACAAAAACATATCCATAACTGTTTCACAGTTTCCTGTTTTCCATGAGACTGGTCTGGAAAATGAACTGAAACTGCCAATCTGGAAAAAAACAATGATGGTGTTTTGGATTATTTTCCATCCAGAATTCTGTCTTTAACCTCAAAATGTCAGAATTTGACTTTTTTCTTAGAATTTAGATTTTTTTCCTCAGAATTTTGACACTCTGAGTAAAAAGACAAATTCTGAGGTTTATCAACTGGGTTTTTATTGCCATTTGACAGATTTTAAAAGTGGCTGTAGCTTAAATACAATAATAAGCAAATGAAGACTCCAGGAAGTCTTGACTGTCGGTGTATACTTCCTGACCGCTATGGTTCATTTGCCATAGCAGCTTGAACAAACATGCACAGCTTAATCATGCACAGATGGACAGACACACACTTCACATTCGCCATCAGCTCCTTAACCTCTTCCCCTCTCAGCATTAGATTTACTGTCCACCATCAACTGCCTAAGATTAAGCATTCATTGTCATGTGACCCTCCTCTGGTTGTTTAACGGCAGGTGGAAAAAACAGCGCATCACCCTCTCACAGCACTGTTTGGATGGATGAATAATGATGTAAAGTAAAGATGACGGTTTTGGTTTATTTATTTATTTTAAATGGAGCACATGAGTCCTTGTGGACACAGAGCTGTCAGACTCATACAGACTGGACGAACTGCCTTTTTAAAGTCTTCCCACATTTAAATGTTTATTTAAGTGCAGAAAATTGTTTATTTAAAGATGTATTTTAATAACCAAGCCAGTTCAGTTTTACTTATAGTGTGGCACCAGTCTATAGTATCAACAATAATCACCTCAAGAAGCTTTGTATTGTTGGGGGTAAAGGTGCTACAATCAGAGAGAGAATGCCAGGTTCAGGGAGGAGCAGTCGTCCAGCGTGTCAGTCTCTCTAAGGTACACGTGGGAAAAATACAAGCCATAGCCTGGGCCCATCTCAGTCTAGCTAGCACACATTTGAAAGAGAAACAAAAAGAATGCGGCCTTTAGCTCACTTCACCTAAATCAGTATCAGTAGAATAAAGGAATAAGGAATAAAAATATTGGCCAAACCTGATCTATGGGGACATGTGAACCCGATAATGCCAGGAAACTTTAATGGAATGCATTATTTTAAATGAACAGATTATATGTGTTTTCTCCTATGTAATAATGTAAATAAAATTTCTAATAACTTCAAGTGGTACAATCTTTCAATCTGAAATGCAGAAGGATAATACAACAAGGAAATAAAACAATGAAATACCTAAACTCTGTGGCTCTATGATACTTGAATACATGTGCTTTCTATCAGTAGAGAAGACGTAGACAAGAAGAGTGATTTAAAAGGCAGCACTGAACACAACTTGGTTGCATCTTTGGTCTGTAGACAGAGTTGGGATTTAGGTTGCTGGGGGATTTCAGAGCGTTTCCTGGGTCAGTGGATTACCTTGTATGTGTTGGCTTGTGTATGGAGAGGGAGGGAGGGGGGGGGGTTAATCCTTGAGACAAACATGCAAACTCTTCCTGTGGTTTGTCTGTAACTGTGGAAGCTGAAAGGACATTTTTTCCTCTGTCTCAGGTGTAAATAATGAGTCCCGTTCTGCCTGCTTGAACATGCAGCTTGGGTAGCAAAGCTGACTGACAGAAGCATCTACCTTCACGCGCTGCTTCCTCTCTGGACACACGCACTCAAGCACAGCCATGCTGATCAAGGAGTATCGGATCCCCATGCCTATGAGTGTGGAGGAGTACCGCATTGCTCAGCTCTACATGATCCAGGTGAGTAGTTTTCCTCACACAGCTTCACAAACATTACAAGATGTATTTAGATCCACTTCTCCTGGTTTCACTTAGACGTGGCACTGCTGGACACTATTAAAAACAAAGCATTTATATTAAAGACTCGCTGTGTGTCATGCAGCAAAATCTTGTTAAAAGCGTAACAAGAATATCAAATGATGTGGCTAATAATGAAAACAATAAAATCGAACCCCTGGAAGATCAAACAAATTGCATCAACTTGTAAGAAATTACATGTTTTTACTTAGTCCCACATTTTCAGAGGCTCAATTATAAGAGGAAAAATTAACATAGTTTTAAATATAAGGTAGGTCAGTGAACCAAAGTTAAACACTATGCTGCTTTATCTGCTTAAATCGAAGGAACAGGCCTCACCTGGCTGTGAAACTGTTGTTTATAAAATCAGATGCTATTACCTCAGAAAATAGTGCATTGATCAGTTAAACCAGGTTTCTGGTTGTTTGGTCTAGAATCCACTGTGATTGGTACAAGGCAAAATAAAAAAAAAATGTGTATTTGTCCAAACACTTACAGGTATGGACTGAACTGTGCACAGTACAAAGAAGCTAACTACAAATTATTTGGATACCTTTTTAAACATTTTATAATTATTATATATTCTTTTTTTTTTTATTATAGAAGTTGGAAAGAAAAGCTGCAGACACAGTGTGTGTAAATAAAAAATGACATTATTTTGGCTTCAGAATTGATATTAAACTGTTTTCAAAATCAGAAATTACCACCCATATAACCTGTATGCTCAAGTCTAGATGTCTTTTTCCTTCTCCGGAAAATCAAAACTTTATATGAGAAATTGCATTATGTGATTTTTAAAATTAATTTATACACAAATATTTGTGGAGCACATTCTCTGATATTTCTGTCTTCAAAAGAAATGACCAGAACTGCTACTTTTAAAACTCTTAAAACAAACTTAAAACCCCCACTGATATCATGTCAAATATAGCTGAGAGGAATCAGGTTAAAAAAAGAGTATTTTTCTTGTCCTGGGGCACTAAACCAGGTGGAAGTTCAGGTTTTTGATGTCATGGTGGCAAAGGTCAGCTGTGTGGTTCTGTACCAGGACAGGAGCACTGAGGGAACATGGGTAAATGGTCACAGGGGCAGTGGAGTCCTGCAGAGCAGATGGTGCTCTGTATGCCTGTGGCTTGTGTTCATCTTGGTAATTATGTGAAAATACAAACACAGACAATTACAAGGGCATAAATATGATCACTCTGTGAGTTTTGATTAGAAAATATAAGCAGGGAAATATTCATAATCACCATTTAACCCTCGTTGTGGTGTCTCAGTGCTCTGTGTATTGTATTCTAACAAAATGTTTGCTTATTCAGTATGCTTGCAGAAAAAAACAGAGTCTGGTACTAAAGTCCAAGACCACCAGAGGTCAGGTAACAGGGGAGGAAAATCTATAAATCCACAATTTTGTGGTTGTCGGCTGCTTCTTGAAAGCTTTGTGGTGTGTTTGGGCCTAGCTGTAAAATTGCAGAATTGTCAAAATCTTTAGTTCCCCAGTTAGTTGTAACTGTGTCTAAACTACAAGTGTGCAAGCATCCAGCAAATATACTAGAAACTAGTATGTTAAGAACAGCTGTTCATCTGCAGTGTCCAGAGCTGGCCATGTGCGAGTATTCTTCCCTACAGGGAATTAGTTCAGAGACCACTGAGATCCTCTGAGACTATTACACAGCCTCCTTCTCCAGCCCTGACCTGTGCTGACTGGAGTCAAAATGTCTGAAATGTAACTGGATTTTTGTGTCTCACTGTACAAAGCTTGATGTATTGCTCTCCGTATGGCGTGGAGCCTAGCCACAATGTGACACATATGTAACCCCTATAGATATGGTTACTAGCATTTGTTTTTGCGCTTTATTATAGTATTTCCAACACCCCTTGAACACACTGTGATTTTCCGTAGTCCAGTGAATGCAACATAAGCAAGCCGCTGCATTAAGCTAGACAAAACGGAGCAAGACACGGAGAGCAAATTAAAGAGCTACACAAGCCTTTTATGTGCTTCGCTCTCGACCAAACCAGGTGGAGCGTGTGTTGTTCTTGGAAACTCCGACTGTTTTTTTTTGTGATCCTGGATCTGATCCTGAAGTGGTTCTGGATACGGATGGCGAGCCAGACCCAGGGAAACTCTTGGCGATCCAGGAGCAGTGTGGCCAGCTGTTCTGGATGCAGGAGTAGATCTACAAACTGAATTGCTGCAAATTGCAGGATTCCAGATAAGCAAGTGCAAAACCACTTACTCAATACGGACAGTTCTTTTGAAAACACATTGAACTCATATCCTGTTTATCAAGAGTCAAGTCTAAAGAGACTACTCATTTTATTTTATTTTGTTATTTTTAAAAGAGCGCTCTTCTCTGTTGATCTTCTCTGTTAATCTTTTCTGTTGATTTTCTGTGTTATTTACACTGGTTTATCGCATCATTGTACTATTGTAATGAACCTGCCGGCTGTTCAACATTCAATCCACTCAAATTTATTTTACTCCTCTCGAACCTAGTCTATAAGCCTAGCCTAACTATACTAAGCAGGTGTTACACATAGAAAGGCTTTTTTTTTGCTTACAATACCTGTTTTACTCTTGTGAAATGTGAGAATAGACAGGAAAGTGAGAAGATATGTGAAAAATGGTCTGGAGTCAAATCAAACACAGCTTTTAAAAACATGGGTCACCTGCTCAACCAAATGAGCTATAGCACCATAGTGGTTCTTATTGCTTCTGCTGTGTTCATGAGATACAGCCATTTTTCTTAGAGGTGAACAAGGGCTGCGGATTGATTTAGCTTAACAAGGGTTGGTAAGTCAAACTGTGAAAATTAGTGCAAAATCTGAATTTTACAAGTTACGACTTGTATTCTTAAATGTTTTATTAAATTAAACGTTTAATTGGGATCCTCGTACATTTTTACATGAAAGTGTCACAGCGCTGTTTGATGTCGTCTCAGATATGCTGGACGTCACAGCATAAAAGCAGGTAGTCCCTGTTTGATATTTATGTTTTTCCCAAACCCTCTAAATTTATTGTCACTGGCACGTTGGGTATGATACACACACACGCACACACACACACACTTGTGCTGGACCTTGCCTCTTGCTCACTTTCACAGCTGGGCACTAGTTGCCATGGTAACCGGTGACATCAGCTGCAGCAAGGCAGCAGCTGCCATCATTTTGTTTTTGAGGAAAACAGCAAGTGGAAGGACAGCTGTGTTTTAGTGAAATTACGTTACAAAAGACAATTAAACAAGTAAGACCAAAAATAAAATAAGAAATTTTAACTCCTAGCGTTACATTACAAAAGGTGAAAAGTATTGAAATATCAGTTCAATCCCATCACCATGCATCCTGCAGGACTATAATCAAACATTCATAAAAAAAAATATTGTTAAACCCTTGACCAAAATACACCAAGACAGCAGGCGGGCTAGCAGCTCATCATAGAAAACATTAGGCTGGGTATTTTTTCCTGAAGACTCAGTTTTCGGAGTGTCTCTCCCAGGGAAATTGGAATTACAGTCTCTAAAACTCCTATTCGCACTGGGATCATTTCTGTTCAGTGATACGTTTTCACTTGTGCATCTAACTGTGGATGACTGGAGTTGCAGACTATAGAAAATATATATGCAGCATTTTTTTGAATATTGAACATTTCTCTGGGTTTGTGTCAGTGCCAGAAGCCACTTGACACATCATCCCTCACCTTTGTTAATTAGAGCTCATAAATAACTATCTACAGGGAAAGTTAGGTAATTATCGGCAGTTTTGTGGGATCATCCAGTGCATTTTGGCTTTACTTCAGCAGCAAGCTGACAGCAACCTTTTGTTTGTGGTCAGTGTCAAATTGAAAGCAGTGGATTTGAAAAATGACCAAGGAAGGAGGTGTGTGAAGCCTTTGAGCACCCAGTCATAATGTGTGATGCATGAGGTTTTACTAAGACACCAAGAGCTGAGGAGAGGAGTTAGCTAACCCTGGTTTATGCTAACCTTGTGTTGTCACATAAATTATTCAGGGGCACTTGAGCCTGGCAGAATCACAACCCTCAGCAAAGCTGGGCTATTACAATTCAACAGAGGGAGTCGTCCAAGTGTCTGCCTAAGCTAGCAGCACTTCTCAAACTGGACATACAGATAAAGTCAAGGTCAAATTTATTTATAAAGCCAGATGTGGTGAAAATCTGAAAGCAGAAATTTTTTCCACAACAAGTTTTTTAAAGTTTTCCCACAGCAAAGGACCACAAACTGATCAACATTACAGCGGTTCTCACCAAAACAGAATTACTAAAGAGAAACTGAGGCTTGTGACTGTTGTTAGAAACAATACTTGAGAAGTAAGCAGACTTTGCTTATTTGACCACTTTGTGATACTTGTTATACAGTCATGTAAGATCTCCTAGAAGACCTGGAGCTTGTCCTTTTTCTATTTACTCTGCATGTCTGCACTCATGTCTGTGGGTTGTGTCATTCAGCAAGGGCTGAAAGGAAGATATAGTCCAATACAGCAGTGCAGGCTTAAGCTAACAACTGTGAGTTTGTTAAACCTAAGATGAGGGAAATGAAACCTTTTCTGTTCTAGAGAGGTCTCTTCAACTGTGAGTCGTTAGTCGGGTAACAGAATGTGAAATATATCTTGGTCTTGTACTAGCCAGCTCAGCATATCCAGGGTATCTTTTTGTTGGCTGTATTCACTAACAGGGTGAATCAGGATAAGCAGTCAAATCAGGCTGGTTATCAGGTCGGTAAATTAACCCAGGGTTTCATTGGGCGTACATGACAAAGGTCTTGTTGGGAGTCCAAATCTAAAAGGGTTGTTTCATGGGTAATACAATTTTTCTTCCACAGAAAATGATCCCTATGAGTGCCACCTACAACATGATTAAAAATCTATAAAAAACATAAAAATACAACAGTCAATACAACACTATTCTAAAAAGGAGAAGATATGAATGCTGCAGAAGATCGTTAATCTGGAGGTTTAATTCACAGAGGGGTAAAATAAGGATTTTAAGGGTTTGATAGTAAAGATTAAACAGAAAAACAGAATTCAAACACAGGCTTAGTCTATACACAACTGATATGAGGTCTCCAAATAAAGTGTAGGTGTCCTGTTTTAGTCTCGCTAATTAAAACAATTAAATAATTTTATTTTTTTTTGCACCCAATACAATAAAAAATAAAATAATAAAGTTGAATAAAGTATCTAAGAATTTATATTTATTACTGATGCTTATCAGGGAAACACAAGATGTTAGACACTACTGAAAAACTTTAGATCCTCCTACTCTCCCCTTCTAGGAAAAGTCCTTTTATACCTGATGATCTCTAATCTAGAATTGAACCTGCCCTGGAGCAGTTTATGTTCACAGCACAAGTTACCATGTAGATTTGCCCTGGTAAGACACGAACCACCAGGGGTGTCGAACTCCAGGCCTCGAGGGCCGGTGTCCTGCAGGTTTTTAGATGTGTCCTTGATCCAACACAGCTGATTTAAATGGTTAAATTAACTTTCTGTCAGGCCTTAACATCCCCAGGATTACCTATGTTTCAACAAAGATTCACAGAGCACCCTGGAGTAGTGCTATATATTCTAAATTGTACCTCATTTCTGCTCTGGGCTTGAAGATGAGTGTTATTAATACAGATCCTGTGTGCTCACTTCCCAGAAGGTATGCAGACAGAAGGATGGTAATTTGAGGCTCTTAGCTCCTCACCTAAATTACATTACCTGCTAGATTATTACAATTTTCCAGCTGTTTGCCTCCTCTGACCTTCATTACTGATATTACCTCCCTAAAGTCTTCTGTAGAGAGAGCTCATTTTGCAATCTGAGCTCTCCTTCTTGACCCTGAACACCCCACTCTTGCTGTTAATAATGATCATGATGATTTGTATTCATGTTGTGCGTTACTCAACCTGCAGCATATTACAGTGGCAGGAATGAAAGGCCTTTTCAATCATGTTTCAAAAAACATAAGCCAATGTCAGTGCAGTCATGCATTCTGAATCAGTAGGAAGATGCAAAATCAGTATTCTGATTTGCCAATTAAAGCTTTAGTTGGAAATAATCAGTTTGCATGAAAACTGTAGCACCTGATAATTAACTCTTACATCACTAGTGTATCACTGCAGCTAAAAGGGCAGCAACCCTGAGATCTGAGATCTTGTCTGTATCTTGTCTGTCTTTTTTTTTTTCAGGACTGTGTGGTACAGCATTTGAAAAGCGCTTTATAAGATAAGAAATATGATATTTATCACATATTCTTTTGGAATTTTTTTTAAATTTTCATCCTTGTAGACTATTGTTTATATGAAACATGTATGCATCCATGGTGTCAGCGCTGATTTTGTTGGCTATTAGCTACGGGTAACAAATTTTTTCCCAATGTTTTCTGTTCCAATATGAGTCTGTCCAGCTACAGTTGTGGACCAGTGGTATTATGTCTGCAATATTCACCCAAGCATAGCAGGTTAATTATATGAAAGTCGCTGACTAAAAACTGAAGAACTAAATACAATATTATGGATATCTCTCATGTGATCACTGCAGTCATTTTGGAAATTAGCTCCAGTCACAAGCCAAAAGATGATAAAATATAATAGTGGTTTTAAGCACCAAATAATCCTTTACTGTGTGAATGTGAATATTTGCCTGCCAGTGGCTGGCAGATGTTAAATTTTTAATTTAAGTTAATTTTCCACCCTTGTAGATTGTGATTCTTATGTAGGTAACTGAGCTTCTGTTATCAGATCCTACAGGGTTTTCATATATTTAATAAGCCACAAAAGGAGAGCCTTGTAAGGAGATGCAGGTTCTTTATAAACAGACACTGTAACTCCAGACCAGTTGTCTGTAGAGCAACAGGATTAATACAACACTCAGCGGGATCTATGTGACTGAACCATCTGCTGCCTTTTATTGTTAAGTTACATGCTGATTTTACCTCCCTATGTATGTCTCATTTAGTCTGCATTAGATGAGAAGATGGGCAGTGTATAACAGATTCAAAATATTACTGTGACCTTCTGTTATGCACTTTTCAGACTGTTATTATATAGATGTGTAAAAAATGCAAATGTATTGATAAAAATATAAAAATGTATTACTTGGTTGAATTTCAATAGAATATCGCGAAATACCAAACCTTAATTTGTAAGTAACTGACTTTTTTTGGTAACAAATATTTTGCTTCCCACGAAGTGATCTGTGAAATCGCCTTTTGATCAAAAGTGGCCGCTCAGTGGTGTTGTGTTGCACGCTCAACTTCTGGGCGACCAGTTGCTTGGTGCAGCTATTTGCAATCTGTGCAATCACCAATGAATATTTATTCTGGTTTTTTTAAAAATGAGTATTTCTACAAACCTATTATCATCTAGAATAGGTCAAAGACTATTCTACTAATATTCCCATTTTCCCATTTAGCTTAAGGTATCAGATCAGACTATAGATCACGCTGACTCAGTTT
The DNA here is from genome assembly GCA_015108515.1 of Hemichromis elongatus. Lineage (NCBI taxonomy): Eukaryota > Metazoa > Chordata > Actinopteri > Cichliformes > Cichlidae > Hemichromis > Hemichromis elongatus. The sequence continues at coordinate 12,258 of VUQR01019491.1, forward strand.
TCCTTTTTCAGCAATAAACTGGGACTGAGGCTTCATAAATCACCCGCAAGCTCCTCCTTATACCTGAAGGAAATGCTGCACATAAAGCAAGATCTACTCAACATACGCAAACTCAATCTGTTGTTAAATAACTCTTATAAAATTAAAGGGAAAAAGAATTTCACAGAGTAACATTTTATCTGCTGAAGTTAAAAAAAAAAAATCCTCAGAAATCTATAAATGGTTCTTCATGCTACAGCAAGACTGTCATTTCAAACATCCTGTTTCAGAAACAGAGGTGCTGAAGAAAATGGAAAACTCTGAAAAATTTGCAGTGGAGCAATAGAGTAGGCGAAGAAGAGAAAACTGGTGTCTTACATAATGGAGAGGCAGGGACATTTCTTGTTCCATGTGGCAGCTTTTTCTTTCCACCTCATCACATCGGCTCTGCTGCATCATTCAGCTTGGTGATGTAATACCAAGGTTGGGCAGTGGCAGACAGGAGTGCTGCGTAAGACTAGCAGGGGTTTAATTGGACATATAGAAAGAAGCTAGTGTGTGCAGACACCAGCCCCAGCAGCAAATTGTTCATTAATCAAAACCACAGTCGAGCCAGGAAAAGGACCTTTTTCATTCAGCAATATAAAAAGCTTGTGATACCAGTTGTTGCAAGTGATCTATTATTTCAATTTATTAGTCCCCTAAAAACATACCAGAGTTGACAGGATGTTGATGATAAGAAACGCTTTTGGCTCTTTATAGAATATGAAGGAACAGAGTTATTTTCAAAGAGACATGCTTATTTAAGTCATTCATAAGAAATGAACAAAGAAAAAAGTCTAGACGCTGGTAGTGATGAAGATAAGATGACAACTTGGATGAAGTGACTTGATCAGCGGGAGGTGGGTTGGACGAAAGAGTCTGCAAGGGAAAATAAAAGATGAGTGGTGTGATTTTAAAATATGCAGAGTGGAGACTGAAGGTGGGCAGAATTTACTCAGAGTGAAGGGAGGCAGAAAGATAATTGGACTACAGCAGTGATGTCAGCACTCAGTTTTACAGAGTGGGAAAGTGAGAGCGATATAATGAATATACTAGCAGCCAACACCTGCGAAAGCAGACAAATGAGTGGACAGAGATCTTCCTTATTGAAATTGCAGATAAGCTTCATTTATTATATAGTCGTGTAGGTTTTATGTCGGAGGCGGGATCTTAAGTGTACAATCACACCTAATAAAGAGGAAACAGTTGTGCAAAAAATGTGGCGTGGAAGCAGCAGATGCTGCTGGCTGAGCACCCTCGCCCAGCGGGGCTGCCGGACGCAGCAGGCTGGGCGGGGCTGCAGGAGGCGGTGCCTGGAGGCGGGGCGGAGCCAGGGTGCTGCAGACCGTGCCTGGAGACGGGGCGGCGCCAGAAGGCTGCAGGAGGCGGTGCCTGGAGACGGGGCGGCGCCAGAAGGCTGCAGGAGGCGGTGCCTGGAGACGGGGCGGCGCCAGAAGGCTGCAGGAGGCGGGGCCTGGAGACGGGGCGGCGCCAGAAGGCTGCAGGAGGCGGGGCCTGGAGACGGGGCGGCGCCAGAAGGCTGCAGGAGGCGGGGCCTGGAGACGGGGCGGCGCCAGAAGGCTGCAGGAGGCGGGGCCTGGAGACGGGGCGGCGCCAGAAGGCTGCAGGAGGGTGGGTTGGATTGTGAATTAGCAGTAAGCTGAGCTAGTTTTGCTGAGCCTCTGGAACCTGAAGAAAATTGCTGGACAGGCTCACCTGAGCCTTCAGCGAGGTCAGAAACAGGCGCAGAGACTAGCAGAGGCCCAGCTGGCCTGGAAACTTAAGCAGAGACTAACTGGGCCCTAGCCTCCTCACCCGAGGAAATGATACAGGTGCAGGGGATGGCTGGACCGCAGCTGCCCTGAGAGCACGAGTACAGGGAGACAAAAGAGGAAAACTGACTTGTCTAAAATAGGTGTCGACCTTTTCCCACCACGTTTACCAGTCTTTACAGTCTTTGATTTAGCAGTGTTCACATGATGTCTTTTTCCAGCTCAGAGGGAGCAGAACAAAATCAGTCATTATAACTCACCACTGGGAGAAAGAGTGGCGACAGCGTGAGTGTTGTGAAGGGCTGTGAATCCTTCAGTGGTTTAGGCTGCGATGAGGACGCAGAGAGTTTGTGAAGTTCAGAACGCTGCAGTCCCAAAAACAAAGTAAAAGAGTGTAGCGGTGTAAGTCCTATGTCCGCCGTTACATAATTCTTCTTCCGCCGCCTCTTCACCCTCTTGTTGGACTGGAAATCCGGAGGTGGAGATGGAGGTGTATTAACAGGAGAGAATGAGCATGTGCTCAGTCTGATTGCCCAAGGCATAGTTGCTGGCTCGGCCATAGCCATGGCAGTTTAGAGGCTGCGGGGGGGGGGGCCCCCCCAAGCCAAACGTGTCCCGTAGAAGGGTGACTGAAGTTCCTGCCTCACCAAGGCAGAAACACACAACATGAATGAGGGTAGACCATGAGACTGACGCTTCTTCTTCTTCTTCATTTGTATTGTCGGTTGGCAAACAACTGAAAGGTGCATTACCGCCACCAACTGGTATGGAGTGTGGTCTGGAACAACGCTCAAAAAAAAAAAAAAATCCCTCAAATCCTTCCAAACAGTTTCCCCTCTTTTAAAAACTGAAATAAGGCCTGATAACTTTTACATCCCGATTCCTTTCGCAACAAATCAACAAAATCCAGTTTGATTTTTAGGTTACTGAGATTTTGAATCAATTGTCTCCTCTCAACCTGATACTTCTGACACTGCAATATGACATGTTCCATAGTTCCCTCTACCCCACAGTAATCACATTTCCCAGTATTATGTTTCCCTATCATGAACAATGTATTGTTCAAGCCAGTATGTCCAAATCTCATTCTGGATATGATCGCCTTCTCTCTCCTAGATGAGACTGACTCAGAGAAACACAAGGCTTAAATACACAGAGGGAGCAATCGGGGAATGGATAACAGGAGGGAAACACAGCTGGGACAAATCAGGTCTAACGAGACAAAGGAAGCAAAACCAGACACATTAACATAAGACATGGACCTTCAAAATAAATCAGGAAACTTAACACAGAGACGCGGACTTAACAAATGGATACAGCAGACGGGAGACAGAGCAACTAAAGAACACAGACAGAAACCAGAACACTAACAAAGAAACCAAAAGACTAGGAATGATAAACAATATAAAAAACAGTTCAAACATAATGCAAAACTGAAAACTCTGGGTCGACGACCCAGGCACCCTAACACCAACTGGTCACAGCAGAGGCCGCCTGGTTCTGCTAGAAATTTCTTCCTGTTAAAAGGGAGTTTTTCGTTCCTACAGTCTCCAAGTGCTTGCTCATTGCTGACTGTTATTGGGGGTTGCCGGATTGTTGGGGTTGGGGGATATGATTCCATTCTTTTGTTTTGAAAAGGAGCAGGCAGAAGTATACACTTATTTGGCCCTACCCCCACAAATTTTACATCTCATTCATTTAGTTTTCTTTTAGTTTTAAATTAAAAAAAAAAAAAAAACACAAATACAAACCAACAAACCAAAACATAACTTCAGTCACCATCCAGGGTTAATTTGTTTTTTTTTTTGTTTTGTTTATATGTTATTTTAAAATGGTAATGTTGTTACTTTCTTTTATTTTTTTTTCTTTTAGACTGTTACATAATTTAACTCCTGCTAATTAGATAGTCATACTTTTTAATTTTATGTATGGTGCTAGAACAATTTTAGACATACTTTTTTTTTCTGGCACTATAAATAAAATTGAAATGAAAAAATGTAAAATACAAATTTGGCTTCAGATACTGTTTCTGCTTAATTTGTCATTACATGTCTTTGTTCAACAAATTATGGACGTAACTGTATGTGAGCTTCTACCTGAGCTTTATCTGAACACTGCTTATATGAACAAACATATGACTCAAGGAAATCTGACCTTTTGTACTGAGAAATTATGGTCACTGAGACCATTTGTGTTAATTGTCTGAAGGTTTTTTGTATTTCATCACTTGTGCTTTAAATATTTATGAATTCCAGGCTTACGAATTAATAACGGGTTTTAATGTGATCCAACACTTTTGGGGTCCAGTAGAGTATAATAACATGCAAATACATAAAATGTAATACGTAAAATTAGCTGATGCTACATTATTATTAATATACTGTTTTGTATGTGATAACAATGTCATACTGTAAGCACAAACAACATTGTGCCTGTATGGTGTCTCCTGAGGCTGCGGTCTGTGAGAGTGTGGGGAGTGAGTTGGAGGGTGGGATGGGGTGGGACGGGATGGGCTACTTTTAACCATGTAAAGCACTTTGTGCTACATCAATGTATGAAAAGTGCTTTATAAATAAAGATTGATTGATTGATATATTGAGGACTTTTACACAAACTATTTACTGACTTTTTTGCATTTTAATAAATCTCAGCAGCTTTTTTACTTTAGACCTCTTCATACTATTTGCTCTCTTGCAGAAAAAGAGCAGACAAGAAAGTTGTGGTGAGGGCAGCGGGGTGGAGATCTTGGAGAACAAACCATATGAGGACGGCCCTGGCGGCTCGGGTCAGTACACTCACAAGGTCTATCACATCGGCAAACACATCCCATCCTGGTTTTGTGCCATTCTGCCTCAAGCTGCCCTTCGAGTGGAAGAGGAGTCTTGGAATGCTTACCCCTATACGCGAACCCGGTGAGGGAACTACAGATACAGAAAATTAAAAAAAGTCTGCTCCAACTCTTTCTAACAGAAAATGATGGAATGTTGTTTCTGGGGAACACAAGATAAAACCATCCCGGTGGCTCTTGTCAAACAGTCACTAGATGTTGACTTTATCTGAAGTAGAAATCCTAAACTTTCAGTCATAAAATGTTGTTAATGGTTTTTATTATCTTGTTAGTTGTTTTATTATTATCTGCTAATGGCGTGGTTTTCTTTGAACTTCATCCTCCTGATGCCTTAATGTGTTGGAACCAGCATCTCCAACTGCTTTCTAAGCCCATCAAGCATTAAGGGAATTTTATTGGAACCACTTTTTACTTTACAGCTGATGCTGATTCGCAGCACTTTACATGAGCTCTGCAAGTTCTGCTTACAGGTGCTGCACTTTACTCCATCTTAGGCCTTTTTCTGCTGATGCTCAGCCACATTTTAAAGGAGATGCACTTACTAGTAACTTTGACCATTACCACCCTGAGGTCCCTGTCTTGGGACCAGGTGTTATTAAAATCTAATCCATTGCAACAAGATGCTGAGCATGGGATAGTCAGTGAATTGTTGTGCTTGGTTTCCATTGAGGATATTAAATTGCCTATGCATTGTTGGTGGGTCCTGAGTTGAACTAATCTTGACTTGGGATGAAGGATCATGTTAACTGATGTATGACACCACCAATGACTTGGTTCTTGTATCGGTTCAACCATGTGAAGATGCCAGAACAGTTTTTCACTACTCCCTTTAACAATCCTAGATTGTGACACTGCATTCACACCTCATATGATTTTGAAGTGGAAGTGAGGATTATTACTCTCAGTAGCAAATACAGCACTTTTGTACTTCATTTGAGTACTCAAAGCAATTTATTACTGCAAGGCTCATTTACCCTTTCATATACACTTATTCTGCTTTATATATACTGCTTTTTTCTGCGTCTAAGCACTTAATAAACATTCTTACACACTGACACTCACACGCTGATGGATACTTCAAGGTCAATTCAGGGCTTGGCATCTTGCCCAAGGGTACTTTGATATGCAAACTAGGGGAGCCTAGTTCCCCTAGAGGAATTGAACCATCAACCTTCCATCTTGTAGATAACTGGCTGTACGTCCTCAGACCCAGCTGCTCATATTGCTTTTCCATCCAAAGCAACAATTTCTTTTTCTTTCCTCAGGTATACCTGTCCCTTTGTTGAGAAATTTTCTATAGACATTGAGACTTATTATAAACCAGATACTGGAAATCAAGTGGATGTCTTCAATATGTCCTCTGCTGAGAAAAGACAGAGAACTGTTGGTAAGTTTATTGTAATGCACACTTAAAAACTCACTCTCTCTGCACCATTACGCTAAAATTGGGCCTCTGGGATCTACTACCTGGTCGTCGTCTCCTCATAAGCAGGATCAGAAATCGAATTTACACAGAGTTATTTGCAATGAAAGCGCTGACAGTGTGGTGCAGCGGGGATGTAGGCTGGGGAGTCTAAGAGCTTGTGTTGAGCCTCTGCATACTAAAATTCACTGGGGTTCAGGGAAAATGTGCAGTCAGCTCCAGACACGATCCCCGCAGGGACGGATTACATAAAAGACACACACATAAAATCACATACTCTTCTTGAGGTGAGTGAGGACATTGAGACATACCTGCTGCTTGAATTTGCCTCAGTTTAGCAATTCATTATGTTTTTGTTTACCTTGTAGACCCCATAGACATTGTCAAGGATTACATACCTCCTCATGAGTACCTCGTGGAAGAAGACCCCAAGCTGTATCAGTCAGTCAAGACTAAACGGGGTCCATTGTCAGAGGACTGGATTGAGGAGATCGGCCAGAACCTGGGTCAGAGTTCTGTCATGTGTGCCTACAAGCTGTGCAAAGTAGAGTTCAGATACTGGGGCATGCAGTCCAAGATTGAACGCTTCATTCATGATGTGGGTAAGTATGGCTTGTGTGTATTTGCGTTTTCATGTGGTTCAGATCTTACAACCTACAGACATATATATTACTGAAAAACAAGGAAAAACTCAGAAGAAGTCTAAAACAACTATAGAAGCTAAAATGAAAACAAAAAAAATCCCTAAAGACCCTTAAAGATTAGCAAACAGTATGACAATATCAATATTTGGAAGACTTCTGCAGTTAATTAATCCCAATGTGTCTCCAATAATCCTGCAAACTGTGATGTCCTAAAGAGGACTAAAATGCAAAACTTTGAAGACCAGATAAAAATTCAAAGTTTATTTGTTAATTCAAGATTTGGTACACTGGTAATCTATTCAGACAACAAATAACATAACAGACCAGAGGATTCTGGTTAGGTTGGCAAGGTATCTCCAACGGTTGATTCTGTTCATCTGGACGTAGTGTTTTCAGTGGGAGAAACATTTCGTCACTCATCCAAGTGACTTCTTCAGTCTCAGCTGACTGCTGGTTTCTCCAACCTTATAAAAAGTACATTTGCATAATGACTGAAACCAGCCTACTGAAGGGACAATGGGCTGTGAGGTCAGTTTAATCATGATTAATCGAATTCTTATGACCATTGATCAAAGCCCACTGATCAAAGGCCATGAGTACCATTCACAGAGAGTTGGGGAATGGCTGCAACCGCAGCATTGTAAGATGGTGATGTACCCTTAGGACCCCTCCTCGATTCAGAGATGGTCTTTTGTGAAAAGGGAAAGATGGAGTGACGAAATGTTTCTCCCACTGAAACCTTTGGAGATTTACTTACCTGGATGATTGAGAATGCATCAAGATGTTGGCAAGGTATGTCCAGTTTATAATTTGAGTTTTCAATGCCTGATATATATACTTAATTCTAGTCTGCTACTAGGTCTCTTTTACACTGCTGAAATTGGCCAAAAATACCTGTTCAATCAATAAAAGTACTTTCACTTTGATTTGCTGACAAACTTAAACAGTTTTCACTTCTCCTTCATTAGGCTATGAGACGGTAAACTTCGACATTTAAAGTATCCAGCTCTCACGATAGGAATAAACAGCAGGATCAAAATGTACTCAATGTTATAATGTTAAACCTTAGTTATACTTGAGTTTATTTAGCCTTTTACTGCTATGTTTTTTATAGTCTTTTTATGTCACTATTTAATTATCTTCCTCTAATACTTGGGAAATTGAGAATTTGGGAATTGGGATAAATCTGAAATAAAAACCCCTGATTTATTTTTAGTCTGCATGTTCCTGATAAGTTGTGAATAATGTTGAATAACATCAGTGTAATGTCGTCCTCAACAGTCATTCAAATTTGGCATTAGTAATCAATCAGTCATGGATTAAATATTAGAAATTAGCCTGAAAATTGAGGTTAGAGTACACTAAAATATGTGACTTTCATTGTTGAATGTCTCAGTGAAAGTAGGCATTTAGGAAAACACTTTATTTCTATTCATGATAAACCACTGATAAGTTAATAAAAAAAACTACATTGGAGTGAAACATAGTTTTACTTAAAAAGAAACGAATAAAGTTTCATGTGAATCTAAGGGAAAATAGAGGTAAATATCAAAGAAGAACTAATAAAAATGCAAACGCTACCTGGTGTACAAAGTGTCTGAGAGGCAAAAGCAGAGAGAGGTTTCTGGCTCCCAGAGATAACAGAGCAGGCTGGATTAATTTCCTGCCTGTGTTGATGTGTTTCTGTTTTATTGCTGTGATCTAAGACTGTTTATACACATCCACTGCCTCAGGATTCTGCCTCACAGCATTTACTTCCAGACTAGTGAAGCAGCGGCTGCTCTATCTTCATGATATTCTCACTCAGTGGTCCAATCAACACATTTTCAATCACAAAATGTAATTTTCCTCCCTGACACTCCCATCACATGCTCAGCCTTTCACTGAACTTTATGTTTATGCTAATGTTATCTGCACTTGTTTACTGGGCTTCTGCCCTAAAATATTCACAGCATCTTCATCTGCATCTCCCCTGATTCATGAATACTATCACACACCAGCTTCAAGACACATGGCCTTTTTCAACTGTGCCTAACAGGTGTTTGAGTGCATAACATGCTTAACTTTTTTCATCCTCATTTTGAGTGTGTATACATGGAGTTAAACTAGTTTTGACAAACCAGTCTAGCCTCTGTTTATATATATGGAAACTGAAAAAGAACAGAGGCCAGGTTTGTCAAAAGCAGTTTAATTCCATGTATACACACTCAAAATGAGGATGAAAAATGTTAAACATGTTATGCAACTCAAACAACTGTTAGGCACAGTTGAAAAAGATATGGCTGTTGAGTTTTTAAATCTATGCACATGTATAAAATTAAAAACTCAACTGTCATGATGATATAAGTGGCAATAAAACACTTTATGGTGAGTTTCAGCTGACTGGTTAATTATACAGTCGTAACTGTTCTTTTTCACCCTCACTGCTCTCTTCCCAAAAAAGATGAGTAAACGTAACTTATATTTCGATAAAGCAGTAAAAAAATCAACTTAATCAAAATGAAGACACAAGAAAAACCTATAACAAAGAGCTGACAGAGAATTGTAAATACTTAAAGAAAGTAAACTGGAGCGCTTGAATAGGGTTTATAATGATACAGATATTCAGCGGTTTAAAAATCCACATACATGAAACCTAAACAGATCAAGAGTGGGTCTGTTAGCATAGGGTTCCAGGGTGTAGTTCTTGATGGCCATCCCCGTTCCTGAAACCAAACCTTTACCTTACTACATGTTCCTATGATTGAATGTACTTTTGTAGATTTGAGCCCTTAAAATAATTCATTCGAACTAAATTGTGGTTGCTGTTCTTGCAGGCCTTCGTAAAGTCATGGTTCGAGCCCACCGGCAGGCGTGGTGCTGGCAGGACGAGTGGTATGGCCTGACTATCGAGGACATCAGGCAGCTGGAGCTGGAGACCCAGCTGGCCTTAGCAAAGAAGATGGCCCAATACAGCCTGAATGAAGGAGGTGGAACAGAGGCCAACAGCTCTTTCATTAGTCAGGAGCAGGAGCAGGGAGCAAAGACCGTGGGCTCGGCTGCAGAGGCAGAAGGAGCAGGAGGGAAGCTCGGAGATTCACTTGAGACAAGAGGGGAGCTCACAAAGCAATGGTCAACATCCTCTAGATCCTCCAACAGGTCATCAAAACGAGGAGGTGAGGACGTCCTTTTTGATTTTTACCACAGTCTGCTCATGATATTTGTATTGATATATCTTGAATTAGAGTGTGACTGTTGACGTGAGATTTAGGTAACACTGTAATACACCAACGTTAATCTTTGTTTGTGCAGGAAGTCCATCTCATCAGAGCATTTCAGAGTGGAGGATGCAGAGCATTGCCCGGGACTCTGAGGACAGCACAGACGATGAGTTCTTTGATGCTCATGGTAAAAATCAGCAGAATAAAACACATTATCAACAGCTCACCAGCCAATAGATTTATTCAGTGTTGTACCCATGCACAATTTTTATTGCAAGAAAGATTTTTGCATTTCAGCAGGACCCTCAGATTCAATTTAGCATTTGGACATTATCTTGAAAGATGAATGATGTGTTGTCATATCTGTGTGTCTCTGGGATGATAAACAGTAACGGTGGAGAAACTCAAGGTTGATAATCCTGCTTGCTTCTTAAAATATTCTCGTTTGTCCCTGTGGGTATTTATCCTTAAGAATGAATGCTGATGTTAATTAGTAAATGTTATTAAAGTTAAAGCCAGAGGAATTATTCTGCCAGACAGAGTCTCACAAGTTAATTTTTAAATGCCTTAACGTGCTTATTATATTAGTTTTTAGAACGAATTTAATAGCAGTGTGTGATGTCTGAGAAAAAGGTATAATAATTTGTGCCAACAGCTTGTTACTGCACACTAATGCCACACAGTCACTTTTTTAGGTACACCTGTTTAATTGCTTTTTAATGGAAATATCTGACACATGGATGCAACCCAGTGCATTGAAACATACAGACATACAGACATGGTGAAGATGCTGAAGTTAAAACCCAGCATGAGAATGAGGTAGAAGGGTGATTTAAGTGACTCTGATTAGTATTTTCTATTTATTTATTTATTTTATGGTGACTTTTTGTTTTTAAATTAAATTAATTTCAGTTTGTTACCAGAGCTGATTTTCTTCTTTCAGTTCAGTTTTTATTATCTGAAAATATTAGTTTCTGTGTTAGCTTTTTAACACATGTCAGAGACATGACAATCAGAAGAGGTATTACAATAAAAAAAGAACCTTTTGAAAGCCGTTGACTCAAAGTGTTATAGACATACAGTCTATGACTCATCAGGCAAGATGAAGTCAAATTTTGACCAAGCTAACTCAAATAAATGCTTAAACTAAGGTTATTATTTTGTTAATATTATTTTTAGATTTCCAAGATCACAAAATCTTTTCAGCTGGTTTAATATTCTTTCAAGTTAATCTAGTTTTAGTTTTTAGTTTAGTTTTAGTTATAATAATTATATAAGGTACAACCTTGCTTTGAGCTTAAATTTCATCTGCCTCAATCAAATACCAGAAAAAATATTCTTTTTAAAAAGTGCTGAAATCTGTTTTACCACCTGCTAAGTCCTAAAAGGAAAGATCTGTTAAGTAAGCCAGACTTTTCAGATAATATATTAACTTAACCTCTGCCATTCACTAGGTCACCCGCAACCTTCCTGGGGCAAGTGTCATGGAAAGGGTTGGCTTAGCTCCACCCTGTACATAGAAGTGTTTTGCATTTTTGCAGTAGCCAAATAAGTTTTTTATGAGAAAAATTGTAATTGTAAAATAAAGCCTCAGAATTCATTAGATAGATTGATCGTCTTCTAGTTTCTGTTGCATATTTAGCATGTTGCTAAAACCGATTCCATCCCTAACTCTACCCATAAATCTGGAGGGTTATTCAGAAACCTTCACATGTCTCTCTGAAGGTGCTGCCCAGTGAATATGAATGCAAACAAAAGAGCCTACATTTTGCTCAGTTCTGGATGCGATGGAATAAGAATGACCTTTGAAGGAGGACTTTGCAGGCACATCTTTAAAAAAAACCCTGGAGACTTTGACAAGGTTTGAGGTTTCACGGGGAACCAGCAGTTTGAGAACTATAATAGACAGACTGCTTTTTCAAAGAGTGCATAAACAGGAGTCACCTTCGATGTAATTTAGGTTATTTAATCTGTGTTATGAGGCTGACTGATTTAATGATCAGAGAAGTGTCTCATTGTATTAAAACCCTTCTGTGTATCTTGCAGAGGACTTTTCTGATAATGAAGACATGTTTTCCAAGGAAATCACCAAGTGGAGCTCAAATGATCTGATGGACAAAATAGAAACAATAGAAGTGGATGAAGGACAAGGTAAGTGTCACCTCGCTGTTTATATGGTTTCGTGTACCAAAACAAAACAAAACAAAACAAAACAAAACAAGAAAGCACTGGGCTTCATTTACTGATATACATAAAAATCACAGCTGAAGTCATGAAAGAGATGCACCTTCCAATTTTGTTCGTATCATCTTGTGGGAAATAAGGGAAATTGTCTTGTACTGAAAGGTGTTATTCTCAATGAGAAGCATGGCTACTAAAGCACAAATCAAAAAGATTTCAAAAGTGAAGAATTGAAACAATAATGTTTCATGTGGATGAGACACAGAAGTGTTTCCTCTGAAGTGACAAAGGGGCTGCAATCACCAGGAGTTGGATGTTTTTCCCCTGAGATATGGACTGTGGGTCACTTAAGAATAGGAAAGGTTTGACATTCAAGTCCATGCCAAGAAAACAAGGAAAAAAGAAGAAAGAAAAAGAAAAACAACAGAAAAAAAATAAGGAAGACAGGGCCTACGTGACCAGCATGACAGCAATTACATCAGACTGACGGCAATTACTGGGCAAACATCCAAATGGAAAACTTATGGACACACACAGTTTAAGATTTATGTCTGTGAAGTTTTTGTGAACTCAGACTGTATATAGAAGATGGATATAGTCACCCTGACGTCACCCATTGGTTAATGGGCTACAAACATTTTGAATCCCTCCCCATTGCCATCATGTTTATTTATTTATTTTTTCTGTTTGTTTGTTTCTTGTAACTGGAACAGACACATGAAGTGTGGAGAAATGAGGATGTAATTCAAAAACATTACACTGTTTTAAAGGAGACTTGAAACTAAAGCCCCCTGCTAGCATTAAAAAGAACACAGCAGTCCCTCGTTTATCGCGGGAGTTACTTTCTAAAAATAACACGTGATAGGTGAAATCCACGAAGTAGCCAGCTTTATTTTTTACAATTATTATAGATGTTTTAAGGCTGTAAAACCCCTCACTACACACTTTATACATTTTTCGCAGACAAGCATGAATATTTTCACAGTTTTCTCTCTTGTTTAAACAGTCAAAGTTCAAACCTTGGTAGAAAAATAAGTTTAGTATTATAGAATGAAACCAAAGATCAAACCATGTTTTCAGGTCTTGACCATGGAAATAGAGCTGCTGTGAGAGAATTCAATGAATCAATGGCACGGAAGTGGAGGAAGCAAGAAGAATGACTTGAGAAAAGTTTGACTCATCTGACTGTTTTGTTTTGCTTAATGCACCTTATAATCCGGTATGCCCTATTTTTCTGAAAAATATGGTAACTTCTTTCTTCCTTTATCATGTCCAGAAGTTCAACTTTTTAAAACAGATCTACAGCCCCCCCCCAAAAAAAGAAAACTAAAGAAAAAGCAGCATGCAAAGTTGCACAAAAAAATCCGTGAAACAGCGAGGCTGCGAAAGGTGAACAGCGTTTTAGTGAGGGACCACTGTACAGGTTTAGCGCACATCCACAGTGCCACAGTGTACTCGGTTTGTAAATGAAGCCCAGTGTATTTTTACTTCACTTTAAATCACCAGGGGTCAAAGTCCTTCAAGCTTATGAATTTTTTGTCATTGAGATGTCATTCAGCATCAAATAGAGGAATTCAAAAACAGGTAGTAGTAGCTCAGGAACAGAAATAGATAGAACAATAGTATACAAAGCATATATTGTACATTGATAAATGAAAGAGAGGACCATAGGACTCAGAATGTATAGATGAAGCCATCTCTTCTTCAGTGATGAAGTACATAACATGTTTTCACAGAAACCTTGGACCAGGAGTCGGTCGGGGAGTATGCCGTCAATGAGGAGACACAGATAGAGGTGCCATTATTTCACTGTTTTTGCCTTTAATTCCTGTCTCTCTTATACTGACACCCATAATTAAAGAGCTTGTAGATGCTACTGTTCCTTCTACATTAGCTTCCTGTCCCCACACCAGTGAAGTGAAACCCAAGACTTTAATTTCAGGAATTAAGATTGTTCCTCCTCTTGTCCAGTGTTGTGTCCCTAATAGGCAAAAACCTGGTTAGGGTTTTTTTTTCTCTTCAAAATGAAGTGCAAATGTAGCTAGCTCACCACAGGTCCTCTCTAGAGCAAAGTAAGTGTTTATACTTTGATTATTTTGAATTCATAGCACATTTAAACACAACATGTTGTGTTTTCTTGCTTATTTTAGAGATAAATAATTGAATCTTTGACATTAAAGGTCCAATTCCCAGTTCCTTTTCTTGCACGTCATAGTGTCCTTGTCCTTTTAAGTACTGCTTGCAGAGTTTTCCATTACTTCCTTTTGCCTCCATCCCTATCAGCTCACCTTCATTTTCCTGATTTTTCCCTTTCTCTCTTACCTGCAGGATTGTTCATCTCAGCAGTGTCTACAGCCTTCCAAAATTCATGTCCTCATGTTGGTCCTGCATGGAGGCAACATACTGGACACTGGCTCTGGTACAGAAAACCTAAAACTCACACCTTCAAAAGTCTTCCCACAATCCAACTAACTACTAAGTTCATTATTAGATTATTATTATTATTATTAAATTTTTGCGTAAGCCAATCTCGAAACAGGTTAAAGGTTATCATTAACATCTCCACTCCTTTAGAGTGAACATTATTAAACTATCTAAGTAGAGCAGCTGCTGCTACACTTTTCATTGTGTAGGAAAGTGTTTTACATGATATATTTATATATTTATTTAAATGAACAAAAAAAAGACAATAACACAATCTGTATAGGACATGTTTATTTATGCAGTACAGTAAGTCTTTTATTTTTCAAATAAATGACTGACTATGACTATGAGTGTACTTTATGGCAGTGATTAAAAATGAGCCTTTGCTTGTCTTGAAGGAGAACAGAACAGCAAACAGGGAGATGTAAACACGCTAAGTGGAGCTTTTGAGGCTGTGATGAGGGTCCATTATCCTTCAGCACTGGGTCGCATTGCCATTCGAATGGTACCCTGTCCTGCTGTGTGTGTCGAAGCATTCTCTCTTGTGTCCAAGTGAGCAAGCAGCATTTTAATAACATGCTGTTATACACAGACAAGCTGATTATAGACATAAAGACACTTCTCTCTGCTCTGCAGTCTTAGCCCCTACAGCTACGATGAGAGTTGTCTATCCAGCAGTCAGGACCATATTCCGCTGGCTGCGCTTCCTCTTCTGGCTACTTCTGCACCGCAGTACCAAGATGCTGTGGCAACCGTTATCTTACGAGCCAATCAGGTGTACAGCGACTTCATTAGATCTTTAGAAGGAGCTTCTTTTAATGGCCAGGTTGGGTTTCTGTCTTTTTGGATTGACACTGCTTGTACAGGTAAAGCTGATTTAGTGTGTGTACTCATGTTTTTGTGCTTTTCTTTGCTTAATAATACAGGTGTGTGTTATTGGGGACTGTGTTGGGGGCATTCTGGGCTTTGATGCGCTGTGCAGCAGTTCTGTGACGGTATCAGAAAGCCAAAACAGCAGCAGACGGGGCAGTGCCATTAGTGTCCAGGTATCAACTTCAACTCTCTGATGACATTTTTCTGATGACATACCAAGCTGTTGATACCTTAGACTGTATACAAAATATTGATGGAGCTTCTGAGTCTGAAAAGTGAAACTAATGATGAAGACATTTTTTTGTTTTTTTTTAATATGCAGGAGATATTAGAAATCTTTGAAGTCTGGATAGAAGTCTATGTAAAAACATCTCGGTAAACACGTCCCCGCAAAACCTGCTGTTGTCCATTATGGTCCCAACTGGTGTCAAGGAAGGACAGTTCAGTGTCCCTCGGTTTATCGGTCAGCTTCACTCCTTCTTAGTTCTTTTTAGGTTGAGTAGCTCAGATGCCAATGGCTAAAATGCTTAGCTGGGCTGAGGGAAAAAATATAAGAAGAAAATGTGTACAAGACTCTGAAGCCATACTAGTGGGTCTGCAAGACAATACACAGTGTGGCACA
Organism: Hemichromis elongatus; assembly: GCA_015108515.1. Classification (NCBI taxonomy): domain Eukaryota; kingdom Metazoa; phylum Chordata; class Actinopteri; order Cichliformes; family Cichlidae; genus Hemichromis; species Hemichromis elongatus. The sequence goes on from VUQR01019491.1 coordinate 28,266, forward strand.
GCGGTGCCTGGAAATGCTAAATGCTATCATTAGTTTTGGAGGTCTGTCTGTGAAGGTTCTCAGTCATCCAGGTCATCGTAGTCTAAGGAGCTGTAAAAAAAAAAGGTGGTCAAATGGTGGAGAGTCCCATATAAAATATGGGACTCTCCACCAT
>VUQR01019491.1:28439-38561 GCA_015108515.1 Hemichromis elongatus
AATATGGGACTCTCCACCATTTGACCCTAGAACTGAAGAAGCTTCTCGGATGAGAGGTGAAACGTCTTCAAGCAACCTAAAGAAGTCCAGACGCCTTTTTCTTTACAGCTCCTTAGAGTTTTGAAGGTCGTAAAATTTTGTTCGCAAACCCAATTAAAGGCTATTACAATTTATATAATTTCAGTCTTGCATGAAGAAAAGGTAAAGAGTTACCACAGATCTTATGTCGCATTTGATGGATACTGAGGGAATTTTTGATATCCGCACAATTATCTGTAAAATTAAAGCAAAATCTTGTAACATACACAATCAGCAGCTAAAAAAAATGGGGCTCACATTGCAGGTGCAACTCACTACGGTAACATGTTTTTCTGCTGGTCTCATTTATGCTAGACAAACTCTCTCGATATTTCTTTTTCTGAGGAATCTGAAAACTATTAATGTTGGTGCAAAAATTTTTACCATTCACCTGAGTTTTACCAAATTACAGTGAGTAAAGTCAAAGTCCTGACAAACTATCCATAAAGCTGTAGGGCTATTACAAACACAGAAGTCATTCCAAAAACTAAAGTCCCATTTGACAGTATCCTCTTTCATCCCTCTCTCTCAGGACACAGAACTTCTTTCTCCTGGTATCGTCATAAACAGCGTCTCTTCTTCCTCGCCGTCCCTCGAAGGAAGCCGCCATCTCAGCCGCAGCAACATTGACATCCCTCACTGCTCTGGGCCTGATGACCCCAAGAAGCAGCTTCCACGCAAACGCAGCGACTCCTCCACGTACGAGCTGGACACCATCAAACACCACCAAGCCTTCCTCTCTAGGTGAGATACAGAACTCGAAACAAATACCACGAATCCTTCAAAGATTTCTTCTAGTGTGTTATACTTTGTTTCTTTCTGAGCAGCCTTCACTCCAGCGTTCTCCACAGAGAGGCTGGATCCCGGCGCTCCAGCAACAGCACCATGTTGGAGGGAGGCTCTTTGGGAAAGTTCGAATTTGAAGTGACTGACTTCTTCCTGTTTGGCTCTCCGCTCGGGCTGGTGCTTGCACTGAGAAAGACTGTGGTGCCAACTCTAGATGGTGAGGGAGGATTTTCTCCCTTTTTATGCTCCTGTCATTTTGCTGTTGGTTTAATTTGATGTTCGTCACATGTCAAAGCAGCAAGTGCAAGTGGTTCTTCCTGTGGGACATGCATGTCTCCAGCAGCTGGGAAGCAGGCGTCAGGGGTTAGAATGTTTTTGATCTCGAAGGCTGAAAAAGAGAAATACGTGATAGAAGTGCTTACTCAGCCACAAATCTGACTGCACTGTGTCCTTTGAGGCTTTAAAGAAACACATTACTGACCTGCAGCTGTTGGGTTAACATGTGGACTTTTAGATATCATTATAGTTGCTGTCGGATGTTTAGTTTCATTTCTTTTTTACACAGCCGTTTATTTCTCATGGTTTTCAGTAGTGACAGTGATTTTTCTGATGGGAGAATTGCACCAAAGCGATCGAGGAAAACTGTTCTTCCACTGGCAGTGTGTGACTGGCCTTAGTCTTTCATACAGACTGGAAAAAAGTTTAAAGGGTTTTGATTGAAAACATTAATCCAATACGGGACAGTGTTACGGAAAATGTTTTGATGAGTTATAAGATTCAGATGAGAAATACAATAACAAAATGTGTGTAGTAGTAGTGGTTAGAAACAATAGCAGTGTGTGCAAATAAAATAAGAAATTCTCAAGTAAGTGGGGAAGTGTGTTCCACTGTTAAGAACTGCCTTTCACTAGCTGGGACCACATCCTCATTTAGGTTTTACAGCAGTAGCTATAGTAGATAATGGCAGATGACCTGAGCATGATCTAAGGCTGCGGTTTGGGGAAGCCTCAGAGGGGACTGGCGGCGACTCCCAGACTGGAAAGATCTCAATGTACTAACGAGAAGTAAATCAATTAAAAAAGGAGACGGTGTAGGGCAAAAAACCCAAGAACAAACAGCTTCTCATTTCTGAGAACGAGTGTTCTTCAAGGTGTGGTCCCACTAATGGCATTCAGATAAATGATCTCCAAAAGGAGTGGAGAGGATTATATCGATGATGCGAGAACAGCATCAGTGTAACTCAATAAAAGCGTAATGTATGTGCCAGCCTACCATCTAAAGTTATAGTTTGTATACACAGTCTCCTGTGTTACTAGTCACACCAGTCTCTTTATTTAAAACTTCCTGCCATGTTTCCTGCTCCAGTGTCGGCGCTGCGTCCAGCCTGCCAACAGGTCTACAACATGTTTCACGCAGCTGACCCATCTGCCTCTCGTCTTGAGCCTCTCCTAGACAAGAGGTTCTACCTGCTGCCTCCCCTTAGCGTCCCCCGCTATCAGCGCTTTCCTCTGGGTGACGGACACTCGGCTCTCTTGGGTGAGTCAACACATACGCAAAAGCAGACGCAGAAAGAAATACACACTTCCTGAGACATTTCACTGCAGCAGAACTTTATATAATACAAGTTGTTGATTTTTTTTTACCCCTTGTCTGGCTTAGTTGAGACTGTGCAGAGTAACCCCCAGCTTCTGATGGAGTCTGGCAGTACATCATCACAACGCAACCAGGAAAGCACTGTCAGTGAGACCTCCATCCCTGTGCCTGTCCTCAACTGGCAGACCTCCCAGAGCCACACAGAGAGTGTGTATTTATACTCTTTATCTACTTTATCCTGGTATTGTCTTTTTTTAAAGTGGTCTTGATTTGGTTAAAACTAGAGCCTTTAATGATATAGGATTTTTTAAGACCATTACTGATATTTGGTGATTAAAAAACACAGTATTCCAGTATATTGGCTGATTCATCATTAATATTTAATATAAACACAAATACAGATTTTCCTAACATTAGTTATGGCTGAGCTGCTTTTTGTTGTGGGGTACAAAAGACCTGTATTGCCAACAGGGAAGTTGCAGAGTAAACCCCTGAGATAATATTGAGAAAACCCCAAAAATCTGTCAACCTTTTATGAGTAAGCACGTCTTGACAGTGGGGAGGGAAAAAATCCCTTTTACCAGGAAGCAATGTCCAGCAGAACCATGCTTGAGGAGAAGCAGCCATCTGCCGTGGGTAAACCTGTAATTACCCACTAAATTTTCTGTCAGACTTTATTTTGAGGTTGTTTATTTTGAGCTGGTTGCAGTTTTATCATTTTGCTTCACTCTAATGACTCTAATTTTTCTGCCACTTCCGACTCATTTCTTTTCTTCTCAGACAAATTAAGCATTTTACACTAACTGCTCAGCAGAAAATGGCAAAAAGAGTTCTATGACTATTGGTAAAAATAGTGGAACACATAGTAGCTAAGCAGGAAGATATTCCCTTCAGGAATGGGAGGAAACCAAAAGCAGAGTAAAAAGAGAGTGAATGTCAGACTTACATTTATCAAATGGTTAAAACTCAAAAGGGAACATGATGTATTTACAACTAGTTTCTCCTTGCACAAGTGATTAAAAAATGTATTTTAAATTGGTGTTTAAATCTTTCATTATCATAGAAATAATTGATCATATATGAATAAAGAATATGACTCTCCTCTTTTTCCACAGTGGATACCCTTCACTCGCATACTGTTTTTGATGGGCAGCATCCATCATCAACATCACCAGGGATTCCTCATCTTCGCTGCAACCGTAGAGCCAGTGAAGCCAGCATAGCCAGCCAGGTGTCAGGCTTAGCTGACTCTTACACCGCCTCCAACATCGCCACGAGTAAGCTGACCTCTGACATTGTGTGTCTGACCCAATTTTTGATCCAGAAACTTTCCAGAAGTTCACATGTTGATGTTCTCATTTCCTCCCTCCAAACAACCTCTTAGCAAGCAAATGTGACGTGAGCCACACTAAAAGGTCCAGTCTGCTGTCACAGCTGCATCTACCCTACAATAGATTTGCCCCTCAGAGCACACCGCCTCAGTTGCGCAAGAAAGTTCGTCAGGTTTTTCTGAGATCCAACGGTGTGGAGTCTGAGCACAGTTTGGATGTTAGCTCTGACATGACCTCTGACCTCACTGATGTCACATCTGACATCACTGACATCAGCTCGGCACCCCCGTCACCCAGGGTGCTGAAGAACATAGAGAAAGGTACCCTGGGAACTATAGTAAGAGGACCCTAAGGGAAGGATGCTACAGTCTGTATTCATTCCCTGTGTTCTTTCCTTCCTCCTCTGGTTCTTCCTCTGTCTCAGATAGTACTCCCAAGTAGTTCCAATAGTTACACAGGAGGTCCATAATCCTTCTTGTGAGCCTTTCTGAACGTAGTTTCTTGAGAACCACAGTTTTCTTGTCCTGGCGGTGATTCCCAACCAGGCTTACTTGTACCTCTAGGTACTTTTGCTGTTGGCAGAAAATCTCAAAAAATACATACTGATGTTTACTGTGATGTTTTCCTTATTTTATGACACAATGGATTTTGATATTAAACATGGTCTAAGTTTCAAATAAGAAGGTCAGTGTACTATATGTGTAAGTGATCCCTGTGAGCCTAAAGCTCAGACTTCAGATGGCTCTAAAGAATCTTTATGACATCACTGAGAGCAGATATTGCCAATGTGATTATTGCAGGCACGCAGAAGCCTCACTCACCTGTTGATCAAACCTTCTGGTTGTGAGACGCAGCCAGTCAAAAGAGAGTTATTTCAAACAGAGCGTGAAGGAAGTTCAACCTTTGTTTAGGACAGAGACCGCAGCAAAACCCACTATAAGTAAATTCAGCCCTATGAATCATGGATACACTAGTAGTGTCCACAAAACAATCTGTGGAGATAAAAATGAGCATAATAGATCCCCTTTATGAAGGAAAATAAAACAGCCAAATAGTATTAAAAAATGATGTGTACTAATTTATTTCTACAAGCAATTACTTAATTAATCATATCAAATAAAATGCTGTATCCAAGTCATATATTGCAGTTTAGGGATATTAACAGTTCATAGATAAATTTGTGGACACATCCTAGTAGTGGATAAACAATTACACGAACATTTTTTTAATTTTGCAACACAAAGAGTGGATGAATGGCTTCACTACAATAATCACATGCGTCTGTTAAAATAATGTAAAGTTTCAAATAGGACCATGTTTGGAACACAATGTGGTGTGGATGGAGGGATATTTGAAGGCTGCAGGGATATATCAGTCAAAAAGGTTGGGAACCACTGCGTTACAAGAAACAAAGAGAGGGACAGCTGATTTTGTACAAGTGTGCACTTCAAACCTTTCTACTACTCACCACTGTCCAGTTTTGATCTAACCTAGTGCCTCTTAGTCAAACCTTCAGTGAAAAACACCATAAGCTCAAATCAGCACAGTGGATGTTCTGACTGTCTGTTTTTCCCCTCACTGCTGTAGTTGCCTCTCGGTGGTGGGGCAGTAAGAGGATGGACTATGCTCTTTACTGTCCTGATGCCCTGACGGCGTTTCCAACTGTGGCTCTGCCTCATCTTTTCCATGCCTCCTACTGGGAATCTACGGACGTTGTCTCATTTATACTCAGACAGGTTCTCTTTTAGTTGATTTTATTTCTTTGATGAGACTGAAAAGGTCTTGAGAGCTGTAATCACCTAAGTGTTTAAACTTGCATATTTCCAGGGATGACAATCTCAGTCATTGCTTTTCTAAAATTAAATATTAGACCCCATTCCTTTACAGAAAATTTGGTATAATAAGTTCACCAGGTTTTCTACATTTCTTTTTTCCCCCCATAAACATTAAAGAGAACAGAAACTACGTCATAGACATTCATACACAGCATTTTCATTCTTCTGATTAATTTTGTCTTCATTTCATTTCCTGTTGCAGGTAATGAGACATGAGAATTCTGGTATTTTGGAGCTGGATGGTAAAGAAGTGTCTGAATTCACTCCTTCCAAACCTCGGGAGAAGTGGCTCCGAAAGAGGACTCATGTTAAAATTCGGGTACGAGATCATTATGGCATCTCCAGCAGACAAAGGGAATGCTGAACTTTTAAGATGTAGATATGATATGGATGATTAAAAGAGATTTTTGACTCAAGCATCAATTAAGCTTCCCTGCTATATTTTAGGAGGGCATAGGTTTGGCTCCAGAAGTATTTCAGCAGCAGCAAAAAATGACACAAAGGGAGAAAAAGGGAATGTTTTATTTACCTGAAAGGCAAATTTACGAAGAAAATCTGAGATTCTAGTGATCCAAACTGTGGAGAACCCAACATGGTTCCTTAAAGGACTCCTTTATCAACAGAAAATGGGGGTTGTTTGGGGAATCTGCTGATCCTGTGACCTGATATACCAACAGTAAAGACAAATGAAGTGATTTTATCTAAACCTTGGTAGGTTCAGGTGAAGCCAAATAACCACCGGATTAAAACAATCATGCCACAAAGAAAGACATATTATCACTACTAAAACTTTGAACACAATAAACAATTTCACCTACAAAGGGTCTTTCTTTGCATTATCTTTAACTTATAATCAGCTGTAGCATCTTCTCAGGGGAATAATGTGGAAATTAAAAAGTGATTTTAACCTTTTTTTGTTATCTAAAGTAAGATATGGGAAGCAACAGAACTTTAAACGTAGTCACAGATTTCATAAAGCATTGTACAGAGCCAGTAGTGGAAAGTAAATACATTTATTCAAGGACTCATCCTTGAAGCTGTTGGATTTTTTAGTATGTGACAATAGCCTGCAACACACCCAGTGAGCTTGATTTGAAGTGGGTTTAATAAACACATTGCAATGTGGAGAGACCATCCCAGTAAGACACCAGGATCATCTCTGAATTGTGGCCACCGCCCTTACATCTTATATACAGAGACAGACAAAGAACATTCCACAAACTCTTACACGTTGGCCCCTCTCACGGGGGGGGGGGGGGGGCTATACCTCCTCCCTTACAGAGAGAATTATGACCTTGTTTCCTGCTTGGCCATCACCTCCCTGGTCCTCTCAGGACATCTGCGTATCTTTAACTTTACAACAGGGCCCCTACCTAAGGATTTACATCCCTGATAAGCAGAAGTTGTCTCACTATCTGTTTAGTGTCTCCCATTAAATGGCCTCACTGGATTAACATTCCACATGCATGCAAACCGGTGTCAGGAGTGCTCTTACTATAGTAAAGTGAGAGAGTGATATTACTATAACTAACGTAATATGATTAAATATGTGATTAATACGTAAGAAAGGAAATCTGCCATCACACTGCGCTAAATATATAAACATTATAAAGTGCTATTCTACTCTACCTGAGCACTCAAAACACTTTCTACAACATGCCACATTTACCAATTCACACAAGCACTGTGCTTTTAAGTGCATATTAACTACTATTCACACTCCAATGGATGCATCAGAGAGCAACTTGGGGTTAATATCTTGCCCAAGGATATTTGGCATGGAGACTAAGAGGAGCCAGGGAACGAACCACTGATCAGTAGATGACCTGCTCTCCTGAGGTACAGCCACCCCGCAGCAGCCTCGATCTCTGTTTTAGACCTCCAGAGAATTAATATGTCACACATAATATAGCCATCCATTTATCCATTTTCTTCTGCTTGTCCAATTAAGGGTCATGGGGGGAGCCTATCCTAGCTACCATAAGGCTAGAGGCAGGACACCCGCAGAACAGATCGCCGGCCTCTCACAGGGCCAACACTGAAAGACAGACGGCCATTGTCATACCTGTTCACGTTCACATCTAGTTCATATTCACCTAGAATTAACCTACCTGATTAGCTTAACCCCACTAACATGCTAAGCATAAAACATTTGAAACATGGGGAATGTGTGAGATCATGAAAGCTAAAGGTGTTCCAATTAAATATTAGGTTATCATTGCTTTCTTTTGACAAGGCTGTGTGTAAGCTATTAAGCAAGATTAAGCAAGTTTTTTTGATTTTCATACTTTAGATATCTGTTAGTTTTTAGCATATCTACCAAGAAAATATTTCCTCTCTGAAGAGACATTTTATTAGAATAGAAAAGACTAACCCATAGCCCTGCTTAAGGCATAAGCAGCAAGACATAAGTTGAGGATTTCAGTTATTCTGAAAAAAAAGGTCCCCAAAAAGTCCTTGAAGACGATACTGTAGTCCGCAAAGGTGCCTAAGAGTCATTTCACAGGACAAAAAAATTTAGGAAAAAAGCACCTCAAATGAACTGATTAACATTTCATTCAAGTTCTCATCATCTCATTTTGGCAGCAAAAACAGTAAGAGGAGTCTCAAGAGAGACTTTAGAGAAGTGAAACTGATTTCCTGTTTTGGCTGCTTCTCAGAATGTGACGGCTAATCATCGTGTGAATGACGGCGTGTTCACAGAGGATGGAGTGCAGACACTGACGGGACGTTTCATTTATGGTCCTCTGGACATGGTCACACTAACCGGAGAAAAGGTAGTGACTGACATGTTTATGAACAAAAAGAAAGAAAAAGAGATGTTTTGTATTCAAGCCATGTTTTGTTTTTTTGTTTTTTGTTTTCTTTTTCTTGCAGATTGACATTCACATCATGACCCAGCCTCCCTCTGGAGAGTGGGTATACTTTGACACAGAGCTCACTAACAACAGTGGACGTGTCTCTTATGTACTTCCAGAGAGCAAAAGGCTGGGTATCGGGGTATATCCTGTCAAAATGGTGGTCAGGTATGCTGGGTGGTATTTATTTCACAAGAAGTGACACATACTTGTATGAATTCCTTTATATTTACCAGCTGCTGTTTCTCTAATAGGGGCGACCACACATTTGCAGACAGCTATCTCACTATTGTACCACGAGGAACGGAGTTTGTTGTATTCAGCATTGACGGGTCATTTGCTGCCAGTGTCTCAATAATGGGGAGTGACCCTAAGGTTCGAGCTGGGGCTGTGGATGTGGTGAGGTAAGGAGAATACCAGCATGCTTGGTAGGAGTACTACTCTGCAGGAATATATAGTGCAAAACATCTGGATAGTACAAATCAAAGTTGTGGACATAAACAAAAGATGCCATTTGTGGATTGTTGTGGAACGTTGTCTTGGCAACTTGTTCTCCATACTTCATGGTGGAAAATACATGTGCAGTTATGAGCTGTTCACTTTATCTGCATCTCACACAGAGCCACATATCTCACATTTTTACCCAGTCCAGATTCCAGTCTGCCCCTTTTGTATGTTAGCAAGATAGAAGAAGCAACACAAGAATTCAGAAGTTGGTCAAAAATGTCCCACAATGTAAAACATTCCTCTCCACAGAGAAGGCATAAATGGATAAATGAGCACAATGACCATGGACAAAGGTACTGGAGCTGGGGTTCTCCTCTCTCTTAGCTCAGGTACTTCCAGGACTAATTGTTGAGTGGAGATTCTCCACGCCAAGCATAACCACTACCTTCTAGGACAATAACAAGTCTTGTGGAGGTAAGCATGGACGACACAGAGCTCTTGGTTCTCACTCCTTCTTTATTCCAGTCTTCACATCAACTGAAAACATTGCGCCAAAAACATAACAACCACTTCCTCAACACTGGGTGTGAGTGGAGCCCTCTAGTGGTCCACCACACATGCCCCCCCCGAACACCCAGCAGAACTAGTCCAGGACCCGGGGTTCAAGCAAACAGCCGGAACGGCTGAACTGGGGGGGCGGAGAACTGACTGAGGAAAACCCAGCCCGGGAGCCAGGCTGGAACTGGCGATCAGAAAAAGCTGCAGACAACTCAGGTTCCATTGGTTGAGGGGTGTGCCTAGGGGAAAAAGTAGAATCCATCAGCCCGGTGGTAGTTGGGCGGCTGCGGCGGGGGGGCTTGAGCCGGGACCACCTGATCATCTTGCAGAACATGTGCAGGCTTAAGTCTGTCAACAGAGACAACGTCCTGCCGACCTCCAAAGTCCAAAATGAAATGTTTTTTTCCCGGTTTAACAACCCTATACGGCCCGTCATATGGTGGACGCAGTGGAGTTCTATTGGCATCGTGCCTGACGAAAACAAAACGAGCACAGTCCAACAACCTCGGAACAAAGGTGTCAGGCAGGCAGTGGTGCATGGGGCCAGGAACAGAAAATGAGTCTTTTGGGGGGGCGAAAAGGCAGCACAGATGTATCAAAAGATGGGGGGGGGGGGGGGGGAAAAGGAAAAAAATT
>VUQR01019493.1:0-16073 GCA_015108515.1 Hemichromis elongatus
AAAATACCCCCCTCCCCTTTCAAGCGGCTTCAAGAAAGCCACATTTTGGAACTGCGCCAAGTACATTCAAGTTTTCAGTTAATAAGAGCCAAACTGGTCACATGAAAGAGAAAAAAAATAAAGGATAAGTCAATGATAGATAGATAGATAGATAGATAGATAGATAGATAGATAGATAGATAGATAGTATAAAACTTACTAAAACATTTTAGTTTTTCTAATAATTTCATCAATAGTACAAGTTTTAGTTCAAAAGTGCCATAAGCGGTTGCTCAAAAAGTTAACTTTCTAGTATATCCTCTACAGATTGTAGATTATATATTTCTCTGAATCTTTAAAACTGTTTGGGAGTTTCATCAAGAGTACAACTCGTGCACGGCTGCATTTGACATGCGCTCCACATAACACATGCAGGATCTGCGCTAGAGCGTTCTGTTATACCTGCAAAATAATGCCTGCAAGAACCAATCAAATGAAGGCAATTGAGACGAACTGCCATCTTCAATACCAAACTGTGCCAATCACTAGAAATCAAGCCAATTACCACCCTCCGTCGCAGTCACGTGTTACAGGGGTAGCAGAACGCCGATTGGCCGTCGTAGCACTGCCTCCCGAGTTCATTTATGTTCTGGGAGTGAGTGATTGACTTTATCAGTCCAAGGACATCATCCGCCTGGTAAGGGGGGGAAGTTTGATCCTCTTTCTCACGGATTGCAGTCAACGGGAGTTTTTTCTCCCAACTCTTTGCATAGGATTTTTCCCCATTTTGGCTTGGTTTGTTTTTCTTGTTTTTGGATTTTTCCGCGCAACGTGGTACATCTCGGCGCAGTGTGCAGCTTGCGCGCTCCGCTAAACTGGATTTTAATTTTATTTTCAGTTTTTTTTCTTCCCAGCTCCTGAGTTTGCTTTAAGCTCATGACTATGCTTCTTGATAGCGGTCCGCAGTTTGCATCGTTAGGAGTGGGGGGCTTCGGGACGCCGCGGCACCACGACATCGGGAACAGAGACCCTAGTCTGGGACTGAATCCCTTCAGTGATTCCTCCCACTCCGCTGCTTTTAAAATCAGCCCCGTGGCTCACGATATCGCTTCCAGCCAGACATCAGCTTTCACACCGCAAGCCAGTGGATATGCAGCTGCCCTGGGACACTCTCACGGCGGGCAGGTGGGCTCGTACGGCGGGGGAGCTTTCAATTCAACACGAGACTTTCTCTTCCGGAACCGGAGCGTTGGAGAGTCCACAGCTCCGAGCACCCAGCATGGGATCTTTGCAGCTTCGGCGGGGAGCCTCCACGGGCCGCCCGGGATCACCGATAACCCCGGACATTTGTTGTTTCCAGGACTTCATGACCAGGGAGTGAGCCACACTTCATCCGGTGGACATGTTGTTAACAGCCAAATGCATCTTGGCTTGCGCGGGGACATTTTCGGCAGACCTGATCCGTATCGTCCTGTAGCAAGCCCTCGGACGGACCCCTACGGGGCTCAGCTCCACAACTACAACCACCCCATCAACATGAATATGGGGATGAATGTGCCGACACACCACGGTCCGGGAGCCTTCTTTAGATACATGAGGCAACCGATTAAGCAAGAATTGTCATGCAAATGGATAGACGAGAACCAGATGAACAGACCCAAAAAGACTTGCGACAGGACTTTCAGCACCATGCACGAGATGGTCACTCATGTGTCCATGGAGCACGTCGGCGGCCCCGAGCAGAGCAACCACGTCTGCTACTGGGAGGACTGCCCGAGAGAAGGGAAATCTTTTAAGGCCAAGTACAAACTCGTCAATCACATCCGTGTGCACACGGGCGAGAAACCGTTCCCATGCCCGTTTCCCGGATGCGGGAAAATATTCGCCAGATCGGAAAACCTGAAAATACACAAAAGAACACATACAGGTAGGCACCAACAGCATCTTAACATCATGTAAAAAATATAGAAAGTGAGCCTATTTTTTTAAAGGACCCCGTGCTTCAGGATTCCAAATATAAACGTGCATGTTGTTTTGTTATTGTTTACGAGGTCCTTTTCAGAAATTGGACCAACTTTTCTGATTACCATAAGCTCCATATTTTCTTTTTCGAAATTATTTGAAAATATACCGATTGGATAATGTTGCCACAGTAAACCATAAACTACAGTGCTGTGCAACTTTGCTGTAGTGTTCAGCCTCGTTAATTCTTGCAGCTTTTGTCCTGAGAAGTTTTGCGCCAGCCCAAAAGATACTTCATTTACTTTATGCCAAACTTTCAGTACATTTGCTGTATTGGTGCTTCGGGCAGACGCGGGGCTCGTGTGCTTTTTGAACACATAATTACAAGTAAGCAATTTCTGGCTGCGTTCATAATTGTCGCTCTCGTTCAGCCAGTGCACGGTGCAGAATGCCCTGTTGATTCAGTGTTTACTATACAAGAGCACACGCACTGTGGAGGCCAGTAGTAGCATGAAGGAGCAGGCCTCTTGAATAAATAAAGCCTGACAGAGCAGTGTGTAGTAGTGGAGCTGTATCCATGTCGCCCCGAAAATGTAGGTTACTCTGTTATATAATAGGCTGCAGACAATTTACATCTCGTGGCTTTGGATTTACAGTCGATGTTACAATGGGGGTTTGTTTGTACGGCCATTGAGGGGTAATTCACGATGTGTTTTTAATCCTCCAGGTGAGAAGCCGTTTAAGTGTGAATTTGATGGCTGTGACAGACGCTTCGCCAACAGCAGCGACAGGAAAAAGCACATGCATGTGCACACATCAGACAAGCCATACATCTGCAAAGTGTGCGACAAGTCATACACACACCCTAGCTCTCTCAGGAAACACATGAAGGTAATTAACGTCTTCATTACTCCTTAAACACATTAACACACTCACACACACGCCACCCCTCCTCCTTTACCACAGACAGAGACCATCACAACTTCAGGCTTTTCTATAAGATGTTATAAGCTAGTCCTGTCACACTGCAAAATAAATAAATAAAGGTACAAAAATGGTGCACAATCCCAATTAGTGTGTTAGTGACTCTTTATTTTAGTTAAAGAGTAAGCTTAGTTTGTAGTTTAAATAACCCCCCTTTGTTGCTGTTTTTTTTTTCTGATGATGGATTTTGATTTGTCTATTTCTTTAAGGTAGCCATCTTTTTTAAAGATGCGCTCGTAATAAACACTTTTTTAAAATAATATATTTTTAACCATCTAGTACTTTGAGAAAACTTATTTTTATGTAAACTTTAACAGTTTGTTGATGCGGACACATTTATGCAGTGCAGAAGCTCGCCTGTTTCACGTTTGCTGCGTGTTTACCATTACAGTTGCCCCATAAAACTCAGAGCTAATCCGCATTTAAGTTCAGCCTCCTTCCATAAAGACACTTAAAGGTCACCGTTTACAATGACAGCCTCAGTAACTCAGTGCTCGTATCCCTATGTTTTGCAGGTTCATGAGTCTCAAGGATCTGAATCGTCTCCAGCAGCAAGCTCCGGATACGAGTCGTCCACACCGCCAGTCCTGGTCTCAGCCAGCACTGAGGACCCGACAAAAACGCCGCCGTCAGCCGTACAAAACACGTCTGGTCACAGCGAAGGACTGGCACCCAACTTTAATGAATGGTACGTTTGAAGTCAGAAGAACAAATTGCCTCTCAATGTGGATCAAGAGGATGATGAGAAAAAAAAAAACATTAAAAAAAAACTATTCATTTTCACTTCACTCACATAAATACACACACACACAGCATCAGATACACACGCATACACACGCAAATGGGATTGGAACAAGAACAACAGCAGGAGATGAGAGCAAAAGCCAGCACCAAGCAGGCCACGTCCGTTCTCAGGATCACGAAATTTGACTTTTATTCCGCAGTTTTGAGGAAATCAAATAAATCACGAATAAATAAACGCTATACTTTCTCAATATAAATAAATGTTTTTTTTATCTTTTAGTTTACAGTTTTCAGAAAAAATGTTTTATTTTTCATTTTATGTATTTTCTCAAATTTTTATTTAAAAAAAAAAGAATAAAAAAGGAAGATTATTTCACGCTGTTTTATATAACGGTGACGCTCTATTGTCGCCTCTTCAATTGATTGTTGAAACTTCAAACAGTCTTAAGAAACGTGCCAAAGTCTTTGTCATGAACTTGAACACAGAAAAAAAAAATCATAACTAAATATTATCTCGTGAATGTATTTCCTTGTTTGATGGGGTCGAATCTGTTGTCAACGTCCGTTTTCAGGTGGAGAAATGTGGTATTAGGTTACGATTGTTACCGTTGAATATAACGTTGCCTTTTGTTAATACCGTTGTAAATACATATCCATGATGCCATATTTATCAATTTGTAATTTAATTATGGGTATAAGTTCTGAAACTTAAATGATATTTATGGAAATGTTTTCTAACAAGAACTGTACAGTTTTGGTCATAACCAGCTTAACATGGAACAAATGATAAACTCTAAAGCTCCAACATCGCGATTGTATCCTTCTGTTTTTTTGTTGTTGTTTTATTTTTTCCTTTTTAACCAATAGGCCTACATGTGTCTTATTTGGATTAATTAAATCGTCTATATGAATATTATGGATTTGTCTATATATAATGCAGATATTTCCGTCACTTTTATTTTGTTTATGAGACCATTGACATGTAAAATCATTGACTTTGTAGAGCTGAGTTCAGTTGAGCTGAGAAGCTATAAAACGGTTCTCTTGATATCTTTATTTTTGGTTAAATTTAAACTTTTTGTGTATTTTACTTTTATAGAATCAGAACTAGATGTCAATCTTAGCATAAACTCAGTATTGGGGGAAGGAAAAAAAAGAGAGAAAAGAATGAACCCATCAGCCTATTGCACTCCTGTACTACAGGTCTTAGAGTGTGCGAAGTCATGATTTCCAAATCAAGGTGACAGCATTTTGAGTATTTCAAATTGGGGTCAAGACCCGAAATATATGCGCCAGTATGGCAACCTTTCTAGTTCCAGCAGTGTCTTTGTGCAAGTATGTTTAAATGTGTGCATCGGCAACAATGGAACTGTCACAACACAGTATCTTCAAAAATAAAAAAGGTTTTTTTGTCTGTCAGCTTGCATTGTTTTAAATGTAATTCTGTGAAACTAAGCGTGTTATTTGTTGTGGTGTTGCATATAGAGCAGTTTGATTACACATTTGCTTGTTTTGTGTGAATAACTTGTCAAGATGACATTTTTGTGTTTAACAAAATTTAGTGGAAGGAATTCTAGATCTATGTGGGTTGGGGAGAACACGTTCAGTGGCAAAAAGAGTTACAGCATTGCATTGTAACCTATTCTCAAGAATTAAATATTATGCATACACAAAGTATATTGTACTCATATGAGAACAATTTCAGACCACCAGCACTACTTTTAAAATAAAATGTAAAAACGGTACCTCTTGACAGTGATATATGAAATAAGTTTATTTAAATAATTTAAGGAATATATGTTTTATATGCTATTTTCTATACCTTAATTTAAAAGAAGTACTTTTTCTTATTCCCACCACCTTTCTGCCCCATGTCCAGAGGTCAGAGAATAATATCTGATGTATAAACACAGCTAGAATGTGATGTTGTAACACTTTCTGGGAGAAATGGGTCACACTCCAAGTTATTCCTGAAGAGCAAAAATGTTTTACTGATGAACTGTGTCACTGTGCCACATCGAGGCAAACCATGTTACAACAGCAGGCCTATGCGTTAGCCTATAGCTACCAGAGTCAAACGTTCCTTGTACTTTTTAGGCTACTGTATGTTGGTTGATTTATTTTACCAACTATTTATGAAGAAATGTGAACGGAAATTTTGACTGAAATTAAACAAAACATTATGAAAAGCGACTTTCAGACTGCGCCGTTGATTATTATCAGCATGTTGTTCTGCACCCTGCATGTTAACCCATATAACCGACACTGCTTGCCATGCCATTTAGTAGGAGTCACTTGAACTTGACACTGATTAAGGCGCCATCTTAGTATCTTGGCCGTGTGTGTGTGGGTGTGTGTGTGTCTGCGTGTGTGTTTGTCTTCATTGGAAATCCTAGGGGGAGGAAGTTGAAGGACCACTTTTTGGCAGTGTGTAGGGACTTTAGAAAGGCCGGTAAGGCATCTGTTTATGACTATGAAAGCTGCAAATGTAAAGTTTATTTTCCTCTTCTTCAATGATTGCTTACAGTAATTGAAAAAAAATCCAACCATATAATAATCCTTGCATGCAGAGTGGAAGACGGGCAACTGAGGACACTGTGTGACCGTGAAAGTGGAGCAGGAATCGTTGCCAAAAGTGGCAGTGCCTCAGCGTCTCCCACAACCCGAACAAGGCACAGCTACATAAAAAACAACCAAAGGAGTTACCACACATCAATAGGCGCCATAATAAGCATTTAAATGGCGAAAAAAAATCTGTCTGAATTACAACAAGTGCTCATGCACAGCCCGGGAAAGCCCCTTATTATAAAGAGAAATTTATCCAGTGCTTTAAAATATAAGAAACAACAACAAATGCGCATTTCCTATTGCTCTGTCTGGAAGACTGGTGTAATCTGACGACTTTACTTCCCGGTAAGTCTAACAAAGAGGGGTACTTTAAACCCCCACCACATAGTATTCTTCAGCTATAAACAGTTATTGAGAAACACTGATTCCAATTCTGTTTTGTTCTGCTTTTGCGCAAGCGCACCCTTCGCATTTGGTTTGATTTCATTTCTTTTCACCCCCTCCCTCCTTGCCTCCCCCTCCTACCCCTTCCTCCCTCCCTTCCCAGCTAGTCTAGTCGCACATTTCAAGTTGCTCCTCTCAGACACCGTGACGTCAAATAACCGAGACCCGGCTTTCACCGAAGCACGGCGCCTCGCACGAAGGTTGCATTTTTACGCGTGGATTTGAGATGTCCTAAACACAGAGGTGGCTGCGCTCTGACCCGCAGCAGGTAACCGTGACAAGGGTAAAGAAAGCATATGGCGAGGAAATAAACTCAACTTTAATATACCTACATTTCAGCGTTAATCACATCTCAGTTTACGTGCCGTTAAAAAACACATTCATGTGAATTTGGGTGATTAATGTAGGAGTGAGTTTAACTCTGTATTTAAAATGCTGCTCGACAATAATGTACATTAAAGCTGTTCCCGAAAACAAGCCATAATTTCCAGATTATATGAGAACTCGGTACCGACTATTCAATCCAGAAGGAGGAAAAACATGAAAGGCTCTTTTCTAGTGGGTTCTCAATGGATTAGAGCAGTGATGGTCACGTGGATGCAGTTGTGCAAAGACTACCGGCTGTATAACAACAATGTCCCACTGTAGCAGACAACAACTGGCTCTCAATTAGCCTACTCATTCATCTTAGGTTATCTTATGGTCTGCGGTACTGGGCTCCAGTATGTGCACCCGGAGGATGGCAGCTGACTGTTGGCAGCGTGCAGCAGCCTATAATCTCTCCGCTTATATAGAGTCTTCCTGTTGTGGTGGGGGAGGAAGGGATCGTAGGAGGAGAGGGGCGGGGGGCCGGGGGGTGGGGTGCATTTTGCAGTGGAAAAAATGGACTGAGACGTACGTCTCGCTTGCGCATGCCGCTGAAGTTTTATATCGGATTGATTGGTCAACCCCAGCCCCTTTACCTTCATCGGTCTTCTCAGTAGCAGAGTATTTGCTGGCTAAGCGGGAGAGCTCGCTCTAAGAGGATAAACTGGCACAAGCAGGTCCCAAACGCCTTTTGTCACGCAACGGAGGCTGTGATCTTTAAAAGAAAACAAGAAAGAAAGAAAAAAAAACAGCAGCTAATTTATCACCAAGTAAAAATCAAGTCATTATTAGGCACAACGTGCAAAGATGAATTTCGATAAATTCAAAAGCAACTCCGTTAGTAGGTTAAAAGACAGAGCTGAAGATGCAAGTCTATTATTAGCTTTTTATGCGACACTTTAAGCAGGGGGTTATCTTGCTGTATAACATGTTAGGGTGTATTTTACTTTGCTCAAAGGCACAGCAGCACGGTAGTTAAGATACTCTGTATCGGAGACAGTGCCTGCACATCTGCACATGACCGCTTCAGGTTTCCTCCCATCACTGCTTAATTAACAGGATGCTCCCTAAACTAAAGCATCGTGGAATAACTTTACTGAGAATGGCAGTGTGTACTGTTTCTCTGTGTGACAGTGTGAGGATATGAATATGAATGAAATAAGAGGGTTTCTTCCATCTCCGCATACAGAAACAAAAAAATCTGACACTGCTGATATTTATATTTTTTAATGACGGCATTAAGACTGCACGGTTAACCAGAATAATGCCTCTAAACGCAGTGTGACAATTAGAGATTGAAATTTGACGGATTTGTAACAGTACACGGCTTCATATAGCTTAATAAACAATCAGTTGCATACATCTGATAATTAAGAGGCTTCTCTTGTGCTGAAGTTGATGTATTTGGCAATAATCGAATGTTGTTTCACCTTCGGCAGGGCGCTGAATATGCATCCTGAAGGTGCCTTAGTCCACGTCTTTCTTTATATCTTTAGGTGTTTTGCTGCTTTTGTGATGGAAACCATTGAACACAATGGCTTTGTGTTTGCCTTCAATTACCCTTCAACTCACTAACACTAGGCTATGTTGGACGCTCACCTAAAGCACATTTCGTGACGATTTATTTCTCCTTAAGACCGAGTCGCACGAGTGATGAGTGAAAGTTGTTGGCCTGTCATTTCCACAAAAGAAAAACAAAACACGCAAAATAAAAATGAGTTATTCGCCAAGTTCAGTTTCTAAAGCATCTAACGTTTTGACAGCAGCAACAATTTGCCTACAAAATGTACCCGGGGATTATAATTCGACATAAAATTCACCTCGAGACTTCATAGCCACCTCCTTCCAAGATAAACAAAGCATTCTTTCGAATAATATTTCTATTATGCTGTGAGCTGAAAGACTATCCATTAGCAGGATGTCCAACAGGAGACAGCGGCAATTCCCCAACATCTGGCAGGGTGTCAGAAACTTGATGAATTCCTTATCAGAGCGGGCGCAGGAATCAAAGCTAATAGGTCCCTGGAGTAAGGTCTCTGGCAAACGTTCATTCAGAAAAGCAGATGTTCGGCAATTGTGCCTTGCGTTTGTCTTTTGACATATATTTTCAACACTTTCGAGAGGTGGCAAATGGGTAAATGAGCAATTGACATCCATTTAATGACCCGTTCCTCTGCCCTGAACGCTGCGGTTGTGATGCTTCCTCCCAAACAGGAGCAATAACAAGCCTCTCCCTAACTGCTCTCCCTTGAGGAAGGGAGAGCAGTTTTATGAATCGCTGAGATGCATATTATTGAAAAAAGGTGTAATGCTGACGTTCACTTAAACCGTTAAACAGTGTGTGCCCTTAACTCTCACCACCTGCAATTAAATCGTTAATTAAAGCCAAAGCGGCCATTATATTTGGCCTTTACATCACCTGCAGAGTCAACAAAAAGCTACAATTAGTTCAGATCGCATTAAACGCGTGATTCAGCATCTCCAACAAACTTCTTTGTTTTTTAAACTTGAGAGCACAAGACAGACTCAAGCTCACAGGACGGGTTTTCCCCCGAGGGGACGGACAGCTGCGCTCACATATTCATTGCTCTCTTCAAATAAAAATGACAATGTCGTTAATTTAGCCCCTTTCTTAAGACGATGAATTAGAATTGTAGAGCGTCTTTCCATTATTTAAAGAGCTCATTCATCGCCTCTCACGGCGATTTTGTTCGCGCTTGCGCAATGCCCTGAGCGGCTGCACGCTCCTTAGTGGATCCGCTGGAATATCAGAGCAATCAGAGGGCGCACATGGGTTTTAATGTGAACATCCACATGCTGAAGGTTGGTGCTGCGCAGATAGATAGATAGATAGATAGATAGATAGATAGATAGATAGATAGATAGATAGATAGATAGATAGATAGATAGATGTAGAAGTAAATAAAAACAAACAGCAATACCAACTGTGTCCCAGAAATGCCAATCAAGGCATAAAAGGGGGAGATCTAGTTGCATAATGTCTGTGCAATCTTTAATCCGTTATGGATATGCATGAGGCAGGGATAGCACCATGAATAACATCCCGCCACAGCCTCAGCACGTGTTTACATGATTCCTGGCATCAGAAAAACAAAGGAAGAAACAATGAAAGATGACTACTTTTTTCCACAACTTCCCATTCAGGCAGGCGGTGGGGGTTGACCTGCTTTTTTATTTTTAGAAATAGAGTATATTCACCTTTAAAAACTGAAAACAATCTTTGTGGTTTAAATTCATGGAGCATAACGCAATAACTAGTGTCACCATGATGACAAATAGATTGCCTTTGAAGAAGAACATAGGCAATGGAAAATTCAGCTTTTTGTAAAAGGGTTTAAATTAGGATTGTTTTATGTGTTTGTTTGTTTTTAACCCAACATGACTTCTTACTTTTCGTTTTATATTTGTAATATACTTCAAATATGATCAGGACTGAGAGTCAACATTGCCAGTTACTAGTAACTAAGAACACTGACTGGAGTCTATTTCCTTAAAGACTTGGCCTAACTGTGTCAGATGAACAGACCAGTTCTGGCTATGACTACCATGGTGCTATAATGTGCCTTCTGTGAAACAAAAATAATCTTCGCCATCCATGCATGCATCTTTTAAAGCAGGTTTCCAAATGTGCACACACTGTTGCAGACACATTTCTGCAAAGAGAATAACAATGAAAAGGACCAAGGTATATATATATAAAGCATAAATATATACACAAAATATATTTGAGATTCTGTGACAGTCAAGGAAAGAAAAACACAAAAAATATGAAAAATATTGTATTTTGAAAGAAACAATAGGTGTCATTCCATGCATTTGCAGCAGTCATTCAAGAAGGTTAAGGATAGGAACCAGTGTTTCAGTGTGCGCTAACATCTGTGCTATGCCAGCAGCAGAGACTGCTGTAATGATGAATATAAGTAAAGAGAGAAAGCATGACACACAATGGCAAGCATAAGGCTGAATCTATTACAACAACAGTGCAATCTGGATTTTCATATGTAATGCCCTGGCCCTTGTTAGCTCTTGTAAGCCCATGATCAGAGGTGATCTTATTGTAATAAGATGTGTTTGGCTAACAGGGAAAGACCAGGTTTTTGTGTGGGTGGCGGGGGTTCTGGTGCTAAAAGAGAGTTATATTCAACAGCTGTGTTATACAGGTTTTCAACAGCCATAATAAAAAGTGTTAGACATAGCACCAGTTATTTTCTTCCCACTTTTCCACTAATCTAGGCTCTGCTTTCCAACTGTGCCTTTTGGCCAAACAGTACACCACTGGCTCATATTTTCGCAGCATTAGATATACACTCTGCAGTTTTTTTGGTTCACAGGTATTTTCACATTTCTGTCTTTAACTACTCTATCAAAGCTAAGTCAAAGAGATTTTCTCTACCAGAAATATCAACAATCAATTCCATCACGATGGGAAACAATGCAGTGTGATTACATGCCTTCAACTTTGTGGCATACTCAGTGAACATTACAATTTTTTTTTCTTTTTGTTGTTCTATTAATGGTCCCCATCCTGGGACAATAACAGGCGTGCAGGGATTTTTTTTTTTTTTTGAGAGAGGAGGAGGTGTAGGAGGAGAAAAAGGAACCAGGTAGGAGGGCACGATGAAGGGGGAGGGGGGGATGGGAAAGCCAGGTGCTGGTGGAAATTGGCAGGCGATTGCCAAAGCGACCTCATGCCAGGATAATGCATGGGGCCATAGGTGTCCCCCAAGCCAATCCCAACCCTCATGCTGATAGCTTTTCAGAGCCTGTGGGACAATCTCTTCAATAATTGCTTTTCCTGTTTCAATTGTTGTCTGAGGACCAGTAACAAAAGAGAGGGGACTTTGTTTTCCACAAGCATTGCAAAAGTGTGTGCTGCACTGCACTTGGAGCCATTTGTAGTTACCTTATAGTTCTAAACAGGCCAATTTATCCTTGTGTGTTATGTAAACCAGTATGGTTGTGGTTTTGAGTTTCAGCTTTTAAATAAAATCATAAAAAAATACCAGACCCAGAAAGATCCGTGGTCATGTGACTGACAGGTAAACTATGTTGTGCATTATCTGCTATAAAACCTTGGGAGCTTGCAAAAAACTCAAATATACTGACAGTAAATACACATTTTATTAGTATCTTGGAAATGAACTCTATCTCTGTAATATTTGTCTCCTGATGGAGAGAATGAGGCATAGCAGGCCTAGTGAAATTTCAAACTTCTCTCCACAGTTCTTCTGCACAGGCCCTAAACAAGTGAAAAGTTCGACTTGTTGCTCCAACAATAACAGTACTTTTTTTTAAGTTGGTTCTTTCTTTCTTTGACTAAAAATGACAATTTCTTCCCAATTTTTTTTATTTTTATCACCTGCCCAACTTGTAAAAACATAGGTATTTAAATATGCATGAAGCTAAATACAGGCTTACAATGCAACAGATTTTAATTAGATTAATAAGACAACTATGAAAGTGTTAACATAATATTATTAGATTCATATTCTATTAATGATACAAACAACAGCAATTTGTCCATTATTATTATCATTATCACGATTAATAATAATAATAAATATATTATCAATATTATTATGAGTTGATTATAATTGTAAATCATATTTTTCTGCTTACTTAAACGGTCGGATTGAGCGCATTTAAAACAAAAGAAACTAAAAGGCCCGTGTTTTCCAGCTGCAGTGACATTTCTCTTCCCCCATTGCACAACTCCAAATAACAGAAAAACTAAATGTACGCACGTCGAATTATTAACGACCCACTTGTCTTGTTCTTGAGAGATTTGGGAGCAGTGAAGTCACAGAAACCGAGTTCATTTAAAACGAGGTCAATGTCAGGAGAAGAGAACCCTTCAAGGAAAATCTTTCTATTTTAAATACTCGTTTGGGAAACTTAAATAACAGCCAAATTTCGTCGTTAAAGGGTTAATATGGCGCGATTAAAACAACAACAACAACATTTCAAGAATCGAATCGAGACTCTTTAAATCCATCAGTGTACTTTGTGGTGTTTTTCGTCGCCAATTCAAACGCGATTATTTCACTTGATTTTTTTTTAAGCGTTAAATAAAGATAACGTAATTTAGATAGATTTCTCCTCTGAATAAAACAAAGGGGTGTGGGGCTGTAACCCAAGCTGCGCCGCAGGTCGGCATGAAGTTTAATACTGCCAAACCTCACTACGCAGTCGTTTTGTTTTCATTCTTCCGAAGCATAAATAATGTAAAAACCTCTCCTGTCTGTCAGTTACACTTACAGCGCATCCGTGCATACACTGGAAATAAGGCTGATGGAAGCTGTTGTAAAGGATGATATTATAAGACGTGACACTGCGAACTAACTCAGACTTCAACGACCAAGTTCACACCTTGAAAAATAAAATCTTTAAAGAAAGAATCTGAACAAATTAAAAAGCCAACTTCGCTTCTTTTTTTTTCCTTTTTTTTTTTTAGGGAAAATGACTTGTAAATATTTAAGTGTCATTTTTAAGTAAGAGTATGATGCAAAACTTGCAGTTTTATTAAACAGAGTAAAATCTGTGTGAAGGTTAATTTCGTTTCAAGCATATACAGTAAACGGTGTTTTCTTTAGATTTTATTTAATTGAAACTGGCAACAGTGTGCCAGTCCAATACCCAGTTTAATCTACCTTGTCTTGGGAATGATTTTTTTCCTGTATTACCTAAATAAGGTGAAATCTGGGGCATGCAGACTCTGTACTGCTTGTCAGAATCAGTGGAGTGTAAAATTGCAACACCAGACAGCCAAGATAATAGCTCAGAAGGGGGCTAATGTTCCTGCTACATTCACAGAACATTTTTATAATGACTGAATTAAAAAGAAAAAAGTATGGATTTATGCTATATTCAGTTTGCTCAGTTTATTCCTGTTTTGCTCTGTGCCTCTATCTTTTCGTAGGCGCATTTGTCCTGTTCGAATTAAGCAGTGTAAATTAATTTAGATCCAAAACCGTAAAAAGGAATCGACTTGTGCAGTACATTGCAGTCTGGCTTCTCCTGGCTGGGCCCCTTAGAATACCTTTCTCTCAGCTTCCTTTGAGAGGGGAGTAACCAGTTGGAGGAAAATATCATTACCGAGTGCCCGTTCTGCCCAATCATGCCATCAGCAGATACTCCCAGTCCCACATACATGACCAAAGCTAAACCTTTCCTGTTTGTCCCTCAAACAGATGCACAGACACACAAACTTGTACTCGAGCACACACATAAATTACATGGGGATTACTGAGACATGGTTCAGAGATGTCACCAGCAGGGTCTGATTTGTCAGGCTTTACTATACCCAAAATCAGCTGGTAATACGTCTGCTTTGAGATCATTCCAAATACCCCCCCCAAATCCTTGCGTCTCACCATTTAAAACTCCCACAGGTGCTAAACATAATCTTTCCTCAGACTGAGGTCACCATTCTGGTGGTCTAAGCTTTCTGGCCACTGGATTGCAACTCCTAGGAGCAACTTTTTTTTGGTATTGGGAAGGCAACTTGCAGAGTGATGAAGTAGTTTCATCACACATTTAATATAAACTCGCAATGCAAAGAAAACTTATTTGCTTAATCAAAAAGAAGAAAAGCAGAAGATAAATTGGAGAAATGTTGATTAACTACTAAGTTAACAGAGGAGTTAATGCTACTGAATTTTGACTTTACTTATAATGTTAGAGAAATGCTTCTCTTTTAAGGATGTTGTTCTGGTGATGTCAGAGCGTTCACAATAATCCCAGCTTGTTCTAAGACTTAGAACCTCATGAAATCTGTCTAAATAAGCATGTTTTCATGTTCTCTCAAGCCCATAAACTAAACCCAGCCCTCTTCATTAGGAAGATATAGTGTTTTTAGATTGTTTTGATGTGGTCAGGGAGCAGACGGACCATTGGCTAAGCATTGGAAAGAGCAGACAGTCCAAGCGGTTTAGCCTTGTTTAAAATTATTAATCCACTTCTAATTCCAGCTGGCCCCCTGACAGCACAGAACCCTATCAAAAAAAATCAGCGCCTCCATTGTGAGGCCTGGCAGAAGGGGACTGGGCGTATTTTTTCTGCTCCAATCAGTTTCTAGAGGTTGGGCGATTAAAAAAAGAATCCCAGGCCCCCCTTCCTCGCACAGCGGGGGAATAACGGAATCATTAATTCCCCATTAATTTCAGAAAAAACGAAATGTCGACTCGATGTAGTCCCTTAGAGAAAAGAAAGAGACGGGAGTGACAGAAGCGACAAGTGCCTCTGGTTGCCCAAGACATGCTGAAAGGTGACATTCCAAAACTTTACTTAAATAGGGGGGAAAAACGGTTTAATGTGATGTTTAACAATCCCTTCAGTGTAACCAGCACTTAAAACTACAGTCTGTAAAAGTCATATCAATGGGCACAGAGCACAATTTGCCTGCCGTACTTTATAGAAGTTCTTTTAGTGTTTTAGAAGACGTTTTATTTCATTTTAATGAAACCATATTCAAATTTAAATGATTTTTTTCAGAAAAAGGCACTTAAAAACACTCAGTAAGGCAGAAATGTATACATTATATTTTGCGCTGTTGAATAAAAGTGCAATGACAATGCATCTTTGTTATGTTGCAACACAGTCATTTTAAAGATACCTCATTTGTTATATACAGGTAGTTACAAAAGTCTATTTTCACACTTACAAACTAGTGTTTGAAATTAGCTCTGAACTCAGTTTTCAGTACCAACTGTGTGTAGTTTTCATAGACTTTAAACACTAACGTCTCTATTTTATGTCCAAACCGTCCTTTTTACATTTTTTGTTATCTTTTATTGGCTTGAAATCTCAAAGATTAGCCGCTAATAACCAGACTTTATTTGCATTCAACATTATGTTCATGTAATAAATAAAAATCAACCCGTTATGACTCACCTTGATGGGGTCTTTGTGATTAAGTTACTTCAAGAGTTTATGTCTTTTGTCTATAACTGGTTCACATTTTGTCTTGCCCTTTTGCAAGCTGTTCATAAATACAATGATGTTCC
>VUQR01019493.1:22439-37690 GCA_015108515.1 Hemichromis elongatus
CTGTCTGTGGGCTCTTGCACCTCTGCTCTACCACGCTAAATCCCTGAGATGGCAGGGTGGAGTGGAAGGTTTGGAGCTCTGCGTGGACAAATGGTTTGGAGGTAGCAGAGCAAATAAAACGGATTAAGAGGAGTCTTTTCACAGATACTTCAAAACTATTTTGGCGCTGAGCCATAGACCCCCCCCCCCCACACACACACACACACACACACACACAAACACACACACCCACCTTCTCCACCACCCCAACAATTCTCCCCCTCGACAAAAATCAGAAACCCACAAAGAAATTTCTGCAGCATCTAGGTCTTGTAAAATTGTCATGCGCTTACATTACACATCGGTCAATATACTATTTAATCTGACATAATCTGATTAAATGCTATATGTATGAAGCTACAACAAACATCCCTATTTGCTTATTCTGTGCATTGTAGATACAGTTCTTCATAAGAAAGGATTTTTAAATGTGTTTTGCTTTTTTTTAATCTAACACACAATCTATGCAAATCATGTCCCACAGTGGCTACTACAACATATGGAACAGCATGTGAATTTCATTCAATAGCATGTCATAATAGAACAACAGACATCTCTCCGGCTCTAAAACTCAACACACTAGTCCTTTTCATTTTCACATCATGGGAATAACCATGACATATTTCACAAGAACAAAGTGTGAGGAGATATAATAAAGCCAAAGCACATTATTATAGTGTAAAATGACTCATAACCCTCCATATACAGGGACCGTCATATTCATAGGCGCCTTTAAAGCTGACTGACATTGATTGAATATTTCAAATTTGCTCAGAGAAGTTTAAACAGTTTTTCATTTTACGATATTAACAAATTTCCCTCACTTTAAAACATTTAAACTGTAAAGTGCATTTCAGTCACAGTCAGAACGCAGAGTATCAATGGAAGGTGATATGAAGGAAATCCAAATGTCACCTCTTGGCTCGATCCAGCCAAAGGTTAGATTCTTGAATCCCTGCTGTCTCCTATCATTAGGTTGCTTAGCAACGGGCTACAGGCTATAATTAACTTAGCAAAATTAAGATTTCCATTTTGTTAACACAAAAACACTTATCTGAAAAGTGTCACATGTTCACTGAAAGATTCCAAAGGCAAGCATTGAAATATGAGTGATGATATTTTTTTTTTTCGAAGACTTGGCATGCTACGACTGTTGCCGATGAGTGCAATGTACAAGTGCAGCTGTTATAGCATACTTAATGAAAAATCAAAAGATGGGGCATGATGTCACCCTGTGAGCATCTGTCAAATGTTATTCTCATATGTTTGCAGCATACTAATTTCAGAACCGTCTAACTGTCCCTCAGTCCTTCCATCTTATATATGAAGCAAAAAAAAAGGAAAAAATAAAGAAAAGAAATCCTGAAGGACCATTAAACCTTTTATTTCTCCCTGCCATCTCTCTCTATATATACACACACATCTTCATACAGTCACACACCAGTACTTGGTTGATTTTATTGAGTAACCCATAAAAGAGACAATCATCGAGCCCTACAAGGAAATGATGCAAAAACATTAACAGCATCAGTGCTAAGACACTAAACTTCTATTGAACTAATTATGGTACACCGAGTATATTCACCGTTCACCTCATCATTATTTTCATCACAATACCCCACCCTTCATGGAGACAGACTCCAAGTTATGACTTAAAGTGGAGGGCACCAACACCAGCTCCTGCTGACTTGTTACCAGGCAGCAAGGACAAGGTCACTAGGATCACTCAGTTAGCAGGGGTGACAAAAGACCCAGCAGGATTCAGCCCAGCGTCCCCCAACACTGACAGAACATCAGCCACTACAAGCAGGGGCCCAACTGCTGCCACCAACCTTGGTCTAATTGAAGCTGTTGAGCAATGCTGTTTAGGTCAGTATTCAATATGTTTATATTCATGTCAGACAATCTAAAGATGTCTATAAATGACATGCTCAACAGGATGACTGGGGCGCTGCCGTTTTTGTCTAAATTCAGCAACTTTTAAACCAAGATGCTTTAGCCAATTGATCAACTGGGGTGAATCTACAAAAAAATGCATTTTCACAAAAGGTATTTTCACACATGAACTCCGAACAATGTCGGGAGAATCAGGTAGCGATATTGTCTGAAGTTGCTCTTACCACACATGCAGCGCACAACAGGACACGTGTGAAGCTCAAGCGATTTATTACAGCAGCATAATGAAGTAAGTGTTTGGCATCTGTTGACTAAACAGCTTCTCAAACTAGGTGGATGTTAGGGTGGTGAAGGGTATAAAACCGCAGTGTGAAGCAGGGCAGCAGCAGTGACATAAATAGGTCACCAAATTGGGAGGGTGAATTCTGTAATGTCCAAAAAAAAATTTATGCATGTTCATGTGCATGTTCAAAAATGCCTTAACTGAAAAGCTTTTTAAATAAATGCATTCTACTGAAATTTGTTCAGCTATTATAGAGATGTGCAGTGGGATAATTATATCTAAAAGTTATGTTTACAGTATATATAAATCGTTGCATCATATTTTCAGATTACTAAATAAATGTACCTGCTTTAATTATGCGGTAAAATTTAGGCAAAAATAAAATAGTCACAGTTAAAAAGTTAAAATGACATTAATGAGCCCTGTCTCACATTTCAAATTACTGTTCACTTCTTCAGTAATCATGCAGGCCTATGATCATTACTAACCCGAACAACAACCTTCACATTCTTAAAGTTAACCATAAAAGCCATTAATGGCACTTTGCTCGACACAGGCAGTTGTATTCATGTTGCTAAATATTTTTAGACACATTCACACAAAATTTTGTAAACTGACAGACAAAAAATACATCCGTTTGCAATCTGTTTGCTGTTGTAAGTGTGTACTGTATGCATTTTTAGGAGACGGGCTGAAAAAGAAACATTCTAGATACATTTTTACTCTTGAAAAACTGAGAGCTATTACATTTATTTAATCAGTTTCTTTTTTTTTTAATCCCACTCCAGTTTCATAGAGCACTGGTATATGTTTTTTAAAGATGGCCAATTTTAGACCAATGATACCAAACCCATAGATATTTACATTGAAATAAAATAAAAGGAAAATATTAGAATAATATTATCTTTTAGACACTGTCATCATTTAATGTCAGATTTTTGTTTCATATATATATATACTTCAAAATTTAGTAAGTTAAACTTTGAGATCTGGAAGCAAAATATAGTAGCAGTTTTTCTGACTATGGACCACTGCAAATGTGATTGGCATTATTTCATAATAGTCGTTTAGCACTTGCTCATGGCACATGATCAGCTGATACTAATACACTAGTATTACAGCATTACATCGTCAGATGTAAACACAGTTTTGGTCAAGCTGCATTTTAACGAATGCATTTTGTACATACTGTGCATCTGTTTGTGTCTATCTTCTTTTCTGTCAAAACCATCTTTGAGTGTTTCCCTTTTGTTGCAACCTGTCTTATTGCAGTCCTCTCCCTCTGCTGTCTTATTTGCACCAAAATGTCCCCTGTCTGGAATACTGTTCAATATACTCATTCTAGCACCGAACAGATATAATGGGCCGTCCCTGTTGACTAAATTCTTTGGAGTTGAAAATGCTGGAAGGTGAGTAGATATTGCCGAAAATAGGTGTCTCAGCATTGTTAATAAAACATTTCCCTTGATGGGTCTCAAGCTCAACTTTGACAGATATAGCAGTGCACACACGCATCATTACACACAGGAACAATATACAAAAAAAGCTGTGCAATAAAAAGATCGAGGGACTTATAAAAAAAAATAACTCTCCTGAGTCTTTTAAAGGCTTTGTGTGCAAACCTTTTTACATATATAGACACGTGTGTTAAAACGCTTGGTAAATCACATGAGCAGATGTGTACAATTGTGTTCAAAAGTTTACAGACACTCATCATCAGAGATGATGACTTTTTCAAGTACCAAGTAAAGTAAGGGATTACTATTGCAGAAAAAGTAATTAGATTACTGTTACTTTCCCGTAATCACGCTGCCTTAGTAAACTGTAATTTTGTTTTTGAGAGTGTCTCATGACAATGACGTTAGCACGCACGACATCCGTGCAAGCAACAGACGTGTGTAGATCAACAATAGCTAATATGGAATCCGGAAGAGAGTACGAGCATGTAGCGTTAAAAGCGTGGAAGTACTTACATTACTTTGAGTTTTATTCTGTAAAAAGGGACAAAAACATTAGCATCCGCTGAAAATTTCTTTCCACAGTGAAAAATTGCTATGATGTCTAAAGTGAATCTAAAGTGAACTTTCCACTAGTACCTACTCGACTCAGCTCAACTCTACTATTGTTTTCTATTACAATTCAGTTCCACTTTAATGTGCTTGGGGTATTTGTAGCAACAAGGCAGAAGTTCCCAAAACAACAATGGAGGACATTGAGGCGACAGTATACCTGCTGCTTAACCAATAGTAAGCGTATGCACCTCCTCATTCGACCACAGTATTGGTTTGTGTGTAGCCATTTCCCTTGCTGTCAGGTTTTGACTTTTGTTAAGGAGTTGCTCTCATCACTTTTTGATTGAGACTACTGACTGGCCACTTGGTGGGATGCATTCTGTTGATGTCACATTTTTGGATCGATTCAGAACACATGGAACCCCATCATACTAAAAAAGTACCTGGTATTAGGCACTACCACCTAATGGAAAATCCTAAAAAACATGTCAAGTCATTGCCAAGTCAATTGGGCACTAGTAGAAAAAGGGCTATAATAGGAGCAAGCCTTTTAGAGGTGTTCTATTATCAATATTCTTCTGCCCTGTGTTAGCCAGTCCAGTGTGTATCTGCTGTTAGTAGCCCATTACAGTGCTGTGAAAATATTTTCCCCCTTCCTGATTTCTTAGTTTTTTGTGCATTTAACATATGTTTCAGATTATCAGAAACATGCTAATATCAGAGAAAGATAACCTGAGTAAATACAAAATACTCTTGGTAAATCATAATATCACTTATTATTACATAGGGGTTGGCCATTCAGAGGTAGACGCTCGTGTGTTTTGGATCATTATCCTGCTGCATAACCCGACTGTGCTTCAGCTGTAGGACACAAATGGATCCTCCTAGAGAGACATATTCATGGTCCCATCACTTAAGCCACTCCTGGCAAGTTTTGCCACTGTACCAGCTTTTCTCCATTTGTAGGATAATATCTCTCACTGTGGTACTGGAAACCCAAAGCCTTAGAAATGGCTTTATAACCATTTCCAAACTTTCTCAATTGTTGATTGTAGCATGAAGTGTTTTGCTTTTTGTGATATTTTAGCCTACTTCACTTTGTCACTTGGCACTGGTGTTGTATGACATCTCCGTCTCTTGAATGCTCTTTCAGTGTTGTTCAGTCTCAGCTCTGGATGGGTTTGCTGTCATTGCCTTGAGAGCTGAGAGTACACCCTAGATGGGTCTTTTGGAGAACAAAGACCCATCCGTCGATTCCTTTGGCAATTAACAAGTGGCAACTGTGTGTTACAAGGTTCCATCATTTCACATCTTTCTCGTGATTTTTTTCAGTTTTATTTCTACAAGATGTAAGATTAGAAGAAGCAAACATGAGTGAGCTGACTAATTGACTGACTGAAAACTGACACTTGTGTATTATTTGAAAGCAACAAAGAACAAGTGAGAGCAGATGCATCCGTAGGAAGAAAACGTTGAATGTAAGCATAAACTGCTTAATTATACACACATTCAACCTTACAAATGTTGAAGGCCCAAATGCAAGACAAATAGCAGGTCAAAGGAGTCCAACAGCTGGCGGAACAGCATATACAAGAAACCTGCGACAGCTGCTCTCATCTCAAAGATAAATACAGTCATCAAACTAAACATCCCTCAGAGATCAGTGAACATCATGTCTTAATGCACTGCATTTACATGATGCAATTTAAATTCCAAGTTTGTTTATCTTCTGAGTTCTCCTCCTCTGAACCGCCATCAAACACCAAGCAGGAATTTCAAGCTTGCACTTCACTAATAGTTCCCTTTTGGTGTCAATTATTTGCCCAGTGATTGTCTTCACACTTTGCAAACAGTAACACGTCACCTTGTGTCACCTCAACACTGGCAAATGAGAGACGTGGGTGAGATCAAGAAGACTGAAAGTATGTGAATTCATGTGAAAGTTTAAAATAAGAATCCATTAAATTCCAAGTCACACTCATGTCTGCACTATGGGGATAGAGCTGGAAGCATTAGAGTTTGGAGCTATATACTTACCTAACAACCTCCTCAGCAGGAAAATAAATAAGATACAATTCTTTGAGCAAAATTATGTGAGTCTGTACCACACTGATGTCTAACATGGCATAAACCTGCACACTGACTGTTGTTCACTAGAAGAAAACTAAACTGATCACCAGACTTCATATGAATATGTTCATAAGGGAGAGAGAACATGAGCTATGCATATTTAGCCCCGTTGGCAGAGGTTATTACAGCAAAACGTTGAGTGAAGTTTTGAATAATCACAGCTTGTTAAAAAACAATTTAAATTAAATAAACTCAAATTGTAACTTTGCTACTTGTGGAAGATGTCTAGGCTATATTGTCTGCTGACCCTACATGTGTGTAACATTTAATGAGCTGTAATCCAATTAAGGGTGTGGCATCCTGTCACGAGAGGTGCAAAGAGTCTAAATAAACAGATTACAAGAATGTTAAACACTGACGATGCAGCCTATATCCTATAGGAGGAAAGAAACCCTGATCTTAATAAGCATCTCTCGGCTTCTCAAGTGTGACATGACTAACAGGAGCTGCTTTATAACTATGATACTTTCGCTTTGACAGAGCTATGAAAGAGTTTTTTTTCTGCTGGGTATTGTAGATTATTAATGCAGGGAAAGGAGGAAGAAAGTCACAAAAAGGGGATGGA
The DNA here is from genome assembly GCA_015108515.1 of Hemichromis elongatus. Lineage (NCBI taxonomy): Eukaryota > Metazoa > Chordata > Actinopteri > Cichliformes > Cichlidae > Hemichromis > Hemichromis elongatus. The sequence continues at coordinate 29,365 of VUQR01019493.1, forward strand.
TTGAGTGGCTAAAAGAATGAACGAGAAAGCACACCCGGGGCCAGGGAAAATACTACTTTAGTTGTTTGGTTTTTTTTAAAAAAAGGTATAGTATCTCACTTTTATCACATATTGCCCAGAGGGCCCATTAGGGTAAGATGACTGAAAATTCCTGTTCAACGGAGATCAAAAAATATGGATAGCATGTGTTTCTAAGTAGAAATCCAGCACACACAAGCATTAAGGACATTCTGTTGTTAGGTTATTATGATAGTTATCTCTTTCTTTCATCAAAGCCTCTGTTTCAAAACCACCCCTGAGCCAATGGTGTCAGCTTGTAAAGGCTCTCTCTCCATTGCTCGCTCAATCAGGCTCAAATCATCATCCAAGCCTGCTATTCTGCAGATAAATGAAATTCGGTATATACATAATTTAGAACAATTGGTTTGAAGGCTACAACAGTTGGTTGATACAGAAGGCATGGATTTTTAGAGGAATAAATAAAGCTGAGTGGTCAAAAAAGACTGATTGGAACATGGCTGAAAACCATGGCAACAGACTCCTTAGTAAACAGTTTATGGAAGCCCAGTAGGAAACCCGGTGGTTGGGTAAAGACAGCCTTGTGCTAATCAGTGCATACCAACACCTACAGTGCCCAAACCTCCATGAATTTCTCAGGAACAGATGTGTCAGCCCCTACTCTGTGCTGTCGCAGAGTCTAAGCCAGTCAAAACTGAATTGTTCAAAGGCGATCTATGCAGGAAATATTGTATCTGTGGCTGCATGTTTGATAGTGGGCTTCATAATATTTTAATGTATTCAGAAATCCTGTCAGCACCAAAAGTTGCTTTCCTTTGAGAGGTAAAATGAAAATGAACAACTCCACTTTCCATTATATGAGTTTTTTCCTTGCGTGCAAATGTGACCTCTAGACTAAAAAGGTCAACCACGCTTTACTGTGATGCACTTCAACAACTGCTGCATTTAAACTCTACAATACAGATACAGCACAGAACATGTGAATCAATGCATGCATGCACATATGCAGATGTGCAAGCCCGCACACACACGCACACATACACCCTCTCTCCAGCAGCAACTTTTAGCCCCTCTCTCCCCACAGTATGTTCTTCCCCCAGTGTAACCATAATCCATTATTCAGCCATATCATTTATCAAAATAATTGCCCACTGGGGCAAACGGAGAAGTTTTGCGGTGAAGTAACACATCTGAGGTCAAGGGGAATCATCCTTCAGCAACTGCTTTCTACTGTGGGTTGGTGCCAAATTGTGGCACTGGATGGTGAGGTGGCCGTGGTGACGGTGAATGGGAAAATGGGGGAGGCATGGGGGGTTGCCAGTGCAGATGCCCGCAGACAGACCGCCTTGCCTGAGAGCTGCCGGAGCCTCAGACAGCTCTCTCCATCACCCCCTCCAACTCTCCCTCCCCTCCCATTGCCATCTGTGAAGCACACACGCACACACACACATACACACACACACACATACACAGAGCACCAAGTGAATAAGAGGCAGAGGGACACTTAGCTACGTTAGCAGCCTTACTAAGACCGCTGTGCTGGGTAACTGCTGACATGCTTTAAAAAGACTAAGAGAGAGTGAGAGTTTGGTGAAGAGAGAGAGAGGGAGGTAAGCAGAGCTGCTGAGCCAGATGGCTGGTTTAAACTAAGCTGAAGAAGATTGAGATACCAGCCAGGTGAATTTTACTGTCATTTTTTTGACAGGTGGGTAGAGGAGAGCCATCTGGGGTTGACAGTGCTGCCATGTTTTCAATAAGCGGCTACTGCGTGGCATGTGCAGCCATGCTGATGGTGCCACTGTTTTTTTGTGTGTGAATATGTATGTGTGTCTGTTATTCTGTTTCTGCATGTCCGTATGGGCAGTATGTGTGCGTGTATGGTCGCATTTTGTTTATTTTTTTAATGCATGTGTGGATAACTCATGTGTGGTAAGCCTTAGCGTTGTAGCATGGCACTTGCATCAATTACAGCGACGCTGACAGGGGTAATGACAGAGTTAGGACCTCTAATAGGCAAGACTGTCACGGAGACAAGTAAGCTACTGTTTTCGGCTCTCTTCAAATCTCCTTTTTTTCTTCCTCTGTGTTCTATTCTTACTTTTCCATTTTTCTTGCTTTCTTAAGGTTATGAAAGGTGATGATGAGTTTGTCAAAGCTATTCACCAATATTCTTTGTACCCAAAAAGTCTTTGTGCCATTGTCAAGGTTAAAGACAAACTTTTTCCCACTAATCTCTATGCAGCCATGTAGTCATTCACATAGCAGGTGAAAAGGCACTAATTCAAACTGATGGTAAGTTTCTTTGATGGCTCTGGTGATAAAATGAAAATTCATTTGGTGAAAGTAATTAATCGAATATTATTTTAATCAAGATAAATTGAGTTTTATGCATGAGTGTGGTTTGCAATGATGTGCTCATTTTGTATTATGTTATAAATCCAGCACAGCACTTTTGCTTTACTGCTGGGGCTTTGGCCCCTCCCTCAAAGCCCAAACTTGCTGCCCACCACAACCATGAAATATAGGTTCAAGCCAGACTGACCAGATTAACTTGCATATATTCAAAGCTGACTAAAAGTAAAAACGGACTCAGAGCATTTATACTCAACTGAATGCAGTATGTTCCTCTTTTTCCAGTTCAGTTTCAGCATGATGATCCCACAAAACTCCACAACATCGTATATACTAACCGCCTACTATATTATCCGAAGCAATTCTCAATAAATTTTCACGTTTTGATTGTTCGAAAACCAAAAAGCAATATAAATGCCAAAGCAGTCTTAACAATGGATGGCTAATGCATTGATCGGGGATGCCGAGCCAAATCTGCCATTAATAATTAATGATTAGTCTCAGGGAGGAAAATGCTTTTTATGATCACTTCAGTGAGCGGAGACAGTGCAGATTTGTTCACAGAGGATAAAAGTGCTCTTGCATAGATGAGCTGTGTAGACACACACACACACACACGTCTGCGTGCAGTGGCTCTAATCTGTAATTCATCCAATATGTAGAGCTACTGGCCAGTACTCTGGGTGGCAAAGCTACACAGCACAAAAAAAACCCTGCACTTTAGTCTCTGTACATCTATCCAATCGGCCTGGCTCGCATGCTAGTGCACCAATCAGATGTCCCAGATGCAGCCCCCCACACACACACACACACACCCACACCAACACCCCACCCCAGAAACACACAAACATATCTACAACGGACACACACACACACACACACCAATCCAGCTGTGATTCCTAGATGTTATCCAAGCTGCGTGTTTGGTGCGCAAAGCAAGGTGGCATTGATGTGTGTAAGAGGAAATCTTCTAACATGAAAAGAGAGCAGCATCAGTGGCACACAAAACATACATGAGGTGAACACTGAAAAAGTTCTGGTCACTGGGCAAGAGAGTGACACAATAACAGACATACAAGTGAGAATTAGAGAACAGTGTGCGAGAGGAAACGTGACAGAGCTACAGAAAAGCAGGCAGTCAGTGAATCATTCTCACACACAGCGCTTTGGCCCAGATCAGCCAGAGAGATAAAGGAAGAGGATTACACTCTGGCTGAAAGACTTGGAAGTATTCTGAGTCTCTTTTGACTCTCTGCCATTTCTACAAAGTCACCCTGGACAATGAATCTGCTTGCATAAGCCCCTTTTAGACATGCACTTCTTTCCATTAATCTGACGGTACCTGAACATGTCAGTCTTCTGTCTGAATGTGCACCCTGATTACTTCTTCTCTAAAATTCACAGTGGTAAAACACGACTCCTCACATATCTGTACCGCTTTCGACATGGAACACGTCTACATGCATGCCATCATGTTGAGGAATCAGCACATCCAAGATGACTCAGCATATCGCTTGTGTGTCTTTGTGAGTTGTTTAGTTCACTAATTGTTTTGGAGAAACAGCAATAACATGAGAAAACACCAGTGCTGCCAGCACATGGGACACCCTCTTTCAGGATCTGTCTCACCGTCTCCCACTACCCAATTATTCCCATGGCTGTAAGAGACTCAGAGCCATGCCTTTATGAATGAAAACTCTTTTATATGCATTAAACAGGCATTTCACTGTGGCACAGGACAAAGTATGACCATCAGGCTTTTCTCACATTGATAAAAGTCCACACAGACCCCCCCAAAACCACCAAACAGCTTTCACTTTTCAAGTGTTTACTCATCAACTTTGCGCAAATATTCCCTCTCTATTGCAGATTGAAATGTTTACAAAAATAAACATTTTTGGCACCGGTTTAGCCCAGTGCGTTGAGCGGGTGACCAAATGCCATATGGCTGAGAGCAGCCAGCTCGGGTTCGAGGCCAACCCGCGGCCGTTTGCCGCATGTAATAATCCTTCTCTCTGCCCCTGCTTTCCTGTCCTCTCTTCAGTGCATCTATCAAAAAAAATACACATTTATAATAACGTGTTTACAACAAGAGTCTGTGACTATAATCTGGGTTTTGACAAAACTCGAACAGAAGCTGGCATGTGTTTGTTGATTCTACAAGTCCATCCTCTGAGTTTATCACATGCCTTTAACAACATCCAGCCGCATGATGCATTCATAGGTATTTTCAAAGTAAGTAAGATGCATACATTTGTGACACTATTTCATTATTGCCTATTAACTATCTCTGACATTGAGACACAAGAGCAAATGCTATGTATCTACACTTCGTCCTATTAGCTCATAAAACTTTAATAAATTGTCTGTCCAATAAGTATATTTAGGACATGTGTTTCAAATTGCCTTAAAATCTTGAATAAATGAAAGAATGCTGTTATTTGAAGTCAGCAATATTACAAATACAACATCTGAAAATGGACTATTCATTGAAAAACAATAATAAAAAAGAAAGTCAGGAGAATCATTCCTCTATGATATTGTGCTTTGTGTAGTGTTATGAGTGCATAAGAGACTCACCAGTGCTTTAATGCAGACTGCAAAGGTCAGTCAGCTCTATCCAGACTGGGAAAGATACTTTGGAGAGAGGTAGTATCTATTACAATTAAGCACAAAAACAACAGGCAATTACAACAGACACTTTAGACTCTTGGTAATTTGTTTTATTTAAATTTTGGTTTTATGGATTTTTTTAGACTATCTGGTGGAAGCTCGAGTTTCTTATGGCTACAAATAACACAAAGCAGTTGAGATCAGGCTGTTTCACCACCTGACCTCTGATCTGAATAAACAAATACTTCACTGCAGCCTCTGTTCGTGTCATGCATTTTTATCAAATTGTGTAAACAGTGTTTAGCTTTTTGCTAACGTTTAGATTTCCCACCTCACCTTGATGCTGCACTTAATCATGCTGTCTTAGAACAAGTGAAATCAGAGAGAGTCTTTTCCAACTCTTTTCTGAGACTGTATCCAAATGAGAAACGCTACTAAAAATATTTCTAGTTTATTTACTGATTAGATAAAAGAACATGATATTCATCCCATCCGATATAAGCTCAACAAAATCCAGTTATGTTTGGTTAATGTTTTGTTTGTGTTTGTGTTTTTTTGTGGGGTTTTTTCTTCTTTTTTTTTCATTTTTTTTTTATCTTACAGAAGTTTCTGGTACTGCAGAGATGTGTTAAACCAACCACTGCAAAGTTCCTCCTGTACTGGAAGAACGCCACACCCCACAGCAGGAGCCAAAAAAGAGAAAAACAACTAAACTAAAGTTCTAAGAACTATACTACTCCCCAGGTCCTGCAGTGTGGACAAAAGTTATCAGAACTATGAAAAAAAGTTTGTGATGTACAAAACTTCCAAAAGGATTAGCCAGCTTCACACTAAAACTTTATTAAACCTTTTTCTCAGTGTGCAACTATAAGATGGTAAATTTACAGTTTTGACTAAATAAAAGGTTGGCAGGTAAAGAAAGTTTTAACAATTAAGACCCAACTGCCAAATTTCACAGAAATCCAGCAGAAAATATGCCTACATCTTGCTTTAGGTTGGAGAAAGTAGACCACTGATACTCAGTGATATTTATACTGCTGTACTGGCTAAACTGCATAAATAAATTAGGGCTGTATGATTGGACTTTTTAGTTTTTCTTGAAAATATGAGCACATTTTTAACTCTAAAAACCTGCCTAATTTTTTCTGCCAACATCTCTGCAAATCAAAGAACTTTACACACTGTTTTCTAGACAAGAAAACTCAAAGAACTGTAAGTCTTGAAGTGTGCATAATTATATATGTTTGTTTGAACATTTTAAAAATGCACAAACAGGTGCATAGAACTTACAGAGCTTCTATAGCAAACACAAATGAGTCACTGCACATGATTGGCAACTCTGCATCAATGCTGATTTGTTGATTTGATTTTATTATCCACTCCTACTTAAGACTAATTGGTTTGGGATGTCACACTCCACGTAGAAAAAGAATAGAAGTGTGTGTGAAGAGGGATTGGTGGGTGGTTTGAGAAAGGCCATTAGTGTGCTTTCAGTGTAGCAGCTGCTTGACAGTGGTGCTTCTTTCTGATGACCTTGAATAGCTTATTGATTTCTGTATAAACTATGTAAAGACTTCTTTTTTTTCCCTCTGCCCACCTCCTTTTGTGATTTCCCTTTTCCAAGCTATTAGAATGATCAAGGTCAGGTTTATTGTGATATAAAAAAAAGTTTTTGTTTACACACTTAAATTTATGCTAAAAATAAGAAAAAAACATACAAAGACGCACAGAAAACCTTTGCTATGTTGAGTCTCTGGTCTGTGTTGGTGTCTAAAAGCTGCTGGGAAGAAATCTAAAAGGGTCATAGATATAATGGGTAATAATCTCCTTGTGGAGAGTCTTCCCACCCAACAACACTGCTACTTCTAACAAAGACCTTGGCCTCAGGTCTCAGTTGTTGCTTCCCCTCTCTGGCTTCTACCAGCAGATCTCAGACGACCGGTTCATTGTTGTACTACTCATCGACTTGCTAGACAAATCCAAATTTCACATGTCAACTAAATGAGTGTTGCCCTGGTGATTAACAGATCTCACTAATTGTCACTCCCTCCTCCTTTTTGCTCCACTTTTTTTTGCCTCCTTCCCCTCCTCCTCTTGCTCTCCTGCCATTTTCCACACGGAGGAGCAGGGAATGGGGCTTTGTGCCGTTGGGCCCCATGCCCCATGTCAAAGATGGCTCCTCACCCACTTATCCCAGCCACACTCTTCCTCTGAGACTTCCAGATCCTCTTTGTGAATTCTCGGGGGTAAGGAAAAGATGAGGATAAAGGATCTATATGTGAATAGACTGCAAAAGTGTTAAAGGTATATAGGGTTGAGTGGATATGCATTTCATCCTATTTAAGGGAGACACACCAAAACATAAGACCAGGATGCTTGCAAACAATTGTATGTGCACCTTGCTCACATTAGCTCAGAACACACACTCAATCTGACACACACTCCCACACGTGCACCCTGGCAGATAATTACCCCAACAGCCTCTGGAGAGCAGAATGCCCATGTGGGCCCCATAACCACTTTAGACAAGGGCCATGGCACACCCTAGACCCTCCTCCTTTGTCTGTCTCCCAAGACATGTGTTTGTTTTACTTGACTCAAAGAACTTGATCTGTCAATCCTAACCTATTTTGTCCCGTGTGCATCCTCATGGTGTTGGAATAAAGTATGCTAAATCAAGTCGTGGAACAAACCTTAGAAGTAAAATCTGGCAACAATATGAAATGCGTGATTTACCAACTGCTGAAAAAACGTATTAAATTTTAATTCCATTTTATTCCAGTGGACTGAAATTCACCCTTTGCTGTGATAAGTATCGTAACAGAAACATTAAATAGACTTACGCACTTCTGTAATGCACAAAACCTTTCTTTGAAAGGTACACTATATTTAAAAATATTTCTGTACTTCACTCCTTGGAAATGTTTAAATGGTTGATCAAATAAACTATTAAGAGGATGTTGAAGTAGTTTGTTTGCTTCCAGCTTTACTTTGCTCAAAATCTAGGACTACAAACTCTTCATGAAATTATTTCATATTCTGTGAGTCACCCCTTTCATTTCTAAGCTAAGTACTTACTGCAGGTGTTGGATGAATGCATTGAAGTAAAAACTGGGATACTTCCCACACTCACATCAACACACCCACACACATATGCCCTGCTCTGATCACTTTGACAAGTGTGTCATGCTGACTTTATATGAGAACTCTACAATATTTGGATTTTGAAACCCTTGAAACCAAGCAAGTCATCAGACTCGTTCTAGTCTTAAGCAGAGCTCTAATGACCCATCATCACAATTAAACACAGTGGACAGCAGCTCCAAACACTGGGTGACATCCT
>VUQR01019496.1:0-13250 GCA_015108515.1 Hemichromis elongatus
TTTGTGACCCAGCATTTTGAGTTATTGTATTTCTTATATTATGGTTTATGTTCCGAGTCCTTGTTTGTACTGCTTTGATTATTATTTCCCTAGGTTTCACTTATGGTTGTCAGGGATTTAGTTAGGTTTTTGTGTGATGGCTTCCCTGTGTTCAGTGTTGTCTATTGTGTTTTTCAGGTCCCCATGTCTTCCGGCTCCCCAGTCTGTTAAGTTTACATGTCTAAGTTCATTCAGTGTGTTTCCTGTTTTACTTTGAAGGTCTGTGTCTCATGTCAGTGTTTCTAGTTTTGCTTCCCTTGTGTCTTCCTGCCTAATCCCTCCCAGCTGTGCTCTCCTCCTGTGTCTCATTCCCCTCGTTATCCCTCAGGTTATTTAAGCCCCGTGTTTCTCTTTGTCAGTGTTGTGTCATCCCTCATGCTGTGTGGATATCCCTGTGTTTCCCTGTGAGTTTTTATAACTATTTTCCCAGTTTAGTTTAGTTTTGAATACCTGTTTTCCATTTTCAGCAAATAAAGCTGAGATTTTTGAGTTTATTCCCTGTGTCCGTGAGTTTGCGTTTGGGTCCTAATCCTGCCTGCCACACAGCCGAAACATGACAATTACATAACCTCACCAGTCACATATTTAAATTAAGTTTTATTTACCAAATGAAATAAAGATTTATTATCATTTTGCTGTGCATACAACCTTAGTGCAGACAAAATAATGGGGGACAAATCACAGCAAAAGTTGCCTTAATGTGCTTTATAACTAAAGCCAAAAATCTAAACTGAGAGAACTTATTGCTTCTGGGCTGTTTAATAAAGTTTCTGAAATTGATTGTCAGAAAAAACATCTCTGCACAACCGACTTTAGATGTTTGGGACAACATCCCATTGTGTAAATCATGATGGCATAAACACTTATCCACAGAAATTGAAGCATTTTTCAGTGCTGTTAAGGTTTGCTGTCCCTCTTTTCTAATATTTTTTCACCTGCAAAAAAATTTTTTTTCTTGACTTCATAAGGTCTTACTCATCATTGGTCCTAAGTCAAATTTTAAGCCTAGATTTTAGAAAACAAGAAAACGTTTGATTTTTTGTTTGTTTGTTTGTTTGTTTTTCTTTCCAACCATGGATTGCAAAGACTTGGAATAACAAGTTTCTGAAGCTAAACAAACAAATGTGCTTATATAGAATGTATAACAAATAATCTATAACCATATTACAAAATTTACAACCATGCAAAAAATGTTATTTAAAAAACTGTCCAAGAGCAGTCACCTCATCATACATGGATATTGGAAGAAAGAACAAAGAGAGATTAATTAATTAGTAAAGAAGTGCAAAAATTTGTGTAATAAGTAACATTTTGTATTATCTTTTCAAACAAAAGCTTCCAATTGGTACACCGTTGTACACTGTGAAGACGCAGGATTTCAGGCTTCTGTAGATGTTCAACTTGTAGAATTAGAGGATGCTGCAGTTACACCAATTTGTGGCACACTGCTTATGAGGCGCAGACTGATGTCGTTTGGTAGTCCGTATGACTCCAGTTTCTGTTTAACCTAAGGAGAAAAAAGGAGCAGTGAGAAAACATCGCCACTCTGTCAGGTAGGGTTTTTCTTTGGAAAGTGGATCTGAGAAACCATTTACGAAATGGTTTTACTATTTTTGCATTGAGGTATATGTATATTTGTTGACTTGCATAATTTGACTCATTTATTCACAACAGTGCAGACTTTTAAATGCAAGTCTTGCCAGCCAGCGACTATCTTAAAGGAATGATTCAGATTTTCTTAATTAGCAAACATATCCCGATAGTGTGAAGGTAAAGGTAAAAGGCTAGAGGTCTTTTACATTTAGATGCTACTTATTGTTCTACTAACTGTGTGTTTTAAATAAGAAGAGTTATAAGTTCTTCATAGGTGGATACACATATTAAAGCTGAACAACAAAGCAAACAGATTATTATTATTATTATTATTGTTTAAGATGCCAAATTACAATTAATTACTTGCATTACTTGCAATTAGTTTTAGTTATTGATTTTTATGCTCGGTTCATTTCTGACTTCTCAGAGACTTCCAGTGTAAAATTTGGGATTGAAAATGTGAATCTAGATATTTATTTGCTTAAGGAATAGTAATACGAATTTTAAACAAATTTTTGGCAGATTTTTTACAATGCAAGTGAATGAAAACAAACTAAATATAGATCTAAAATTTAGACACAATCTGTGATCTAAACTTGTTTTGTTTTTTTTCCCGTAACCGTTTACAGACGCTACTTCTAGAACAATATCTACAACTGCATGGGTGCAGTTCACTGTCAGGCTGATTTTATCTCTGACTGGATAAGAAGAGTCTAACCTGATTTAGGAAGACATTCGTATTGATTTGAGACAAGTCCACCAAAGAGGAAAACTTCATTTTCAGAGCTGCAACATCTAAAACACAAAAATACCATGTTAGAATGTCAGTAAACCAACAAGAACATTTTTCTGAATTAAATTGGTTTAATAATCTAATCATGTCAGTTTTCGGAATTAATGTTGCACAGGGAAACCCCTTGCTAAGGACTTCATGGACTTGGTGAACTCTTTTAATCTTGTTCAGTCTGTTAAAGGCGCCACTCAAGAATGTGGTCATACATTGCACTTGGTGTTATCATATGGGTTATCTGTCTGTAACTTACATGTAGAGGATGCTGTATTCTCTGATCATTCTCTTAGTCATGTTGTTAAATGGTCTGCACCTCTGCAACGCTATCGTTCCTTCGGCTCAAATAGTGCCAAGCATTTTGTAACATTATTTGAACAACTTGTGTCTAGTGCCTCTAAGTCGTCCACCTCAGATGGATTAGTCTCTTATCTGGACACTGTTTGTAAATCTGTCCTTGATGTTGTTGCTCTTCTAAGACTCAGGCAGTGTAAATCCAAGGCCAGTCCTAGGCTAACCGATTTTACTCGAGCACTAGAACAGAATGTAGGAGATGTGAAAGACAATGGAAAAAGGACAGGCTGTACCTCTCTCTTTACTGGATATGACTGCAGCATTTGACAGAGTGGATCATGACCTTCTGATCTCTCGATTACAACATTGTGTGGGCATTTCTGGTTTGGCACTGTGGATAAAATCATATCTCTCAAACAGAAGCTTTTGTGTTAAGTTGAGTTTGTCGTCGTCCTTTGTGGCCCTTCTGCAGTGGGGTGTACCACAGGGATTGTTTCTCGGATACCCCTGATGTTGACCTTGCTGCTCTGACCCCTCACCTGAAGTGCTCGATTACCAACCGTAGGGTAAAAATTGACTCTGCACTTACCTTTGATGGCCACGTGAATGAGGTGGGGAGATCATCATTCTATCACCTCAGACATCTGTCGAAGGTCAAACCTTTTCTTACAAGGCGTGATTTGGAGACTTTTATCCATGTTTTTATAACGCCACGCTTCAATTATTGCAACTCCCTTTAATAGGGCACACTGAAACGCCTGCATTTTGTGCAGAATGCTGCGGCACAGTTTTTAAATGGTAGAAGGAAATTTGAGCAAATTACTTCGGCTCTGGCCTCGCTACACTGGCTTCCAATTGGATTTAGCATTTATTTTCAAGTCCTTTTATTGGTTTTTAAATCCTTAAATGGTCTGGCACCTGTATATTTGGCTGATTTGCTGAAGCCCTATGTCCCCATTGGTTCACTCCGGTCAATTGAGCAGCTGTTGCTCTCAGTCCCCAAATCACGACTGAAACTGAGAGGAGACCGAGTGTTCTGTATTGTGGCTCCAAATCTCTGGAATAATCTTTCTCTTCACATTAGACAATCCACAGTAGCGCTAGTTTTTAAATCCAGATTAAAAACGTATTTTTATTTGCTGGCCTTTGACTCAGTGGGAAACTGACTTTTATTTAATTATATTTTATTGTTATTATTGTTGCTATTATTTTATTGTATTTATTCTTATTCTCTTATATTTCTGTTGTTCAGCACTTTGGGCAGCCTTGTGTGGTTTTAAAGTGCTATATAAATAAACGTTGTTGATGATGATGATGATGATGATGATGATGATGATGATGCAGCACAATTCATTCCTCTGCAGGAATGTCAGTGAGTGGTTTGAATGTGAGCCAATGTTTACCTAAGATGAGCTCTATACAAAGAGCGGTTATGCAGGGATTCCACTAGAATCAATGGAAACTATCAATAAGTTCTGGCTTTTTGGTTTAATTCATCCTTTAGTGTCTAAATCTGTCAAGTCAGACTAACTTTGAGTGTTAAACATCACTCCAGGTTTTCATACTCACACTCTGGTGTACTGACTGGTGTAGTTGGTAATGCTGTAAAAAGTCAAAACAGAGGTTACTCACAAACTGCGTCAGTAGTGTAGTTGTTAGTAGTAGATGTTAAAGCACTGCTCACCTTTTCCAACCGTCACAGTGACACATCGAAGCTCAGAGTGGTACTTGGCTGTACTGTGAAAATAAATCAGTACAATAGATCCATTATTAAATTGTGTTGTAAATTGTTTTAAATATATATTTATCAAAGAGAGAGTTTCATTTGCAGGTATAAGTTATATGTCTAAAATGTACTCAGTTTGGTAAAATTTGATACATTTTGAATCTAAATCAAAGAACAAGAAAAAGTAGTACCTTGTGATTAGCTTTTTTAAATTAGTGATGGTAAATTTACATGTAACTTTTCAAGTATAAGAAAAAATAAAACAACATCAAGTCTACAAACCGTTGAACTTTTGTATCTTTGTTAGAAATGCTCTTCCATTGAGGCAGGATTTCAGCAGGTAAAATGCATGCTCAGTGCACTTCTACCCTTAGTAGTCATGATTTATACTCGAAAGGACAAAAGCTTTAAGTATATTTCTTATTAGACACTTGAAGTAGTATGCACCAAATCATGAATCAGCTATGCAAGGAAGATAAAGTGTGTATACTCTTTTAAGGAGTGTGTTGCTGTGGACTATATATAGTATATTATTAGTTTGCCTAGATTGAAAAATTCTGTTTTTAACATTAATGGGTTTTAATTTGTCAAATCAACCCACATTCCGTTTAGTGTTTACAGGTTTAAATGTGGGAACTGACTTGGCCAGTCTCATATCTTCCTGTTCTTATCACTAATAAAAGCTTTGTTTGCAGCTGGACCGTGTACGGTATTTAGACTCATTGTGTTGCATTTCTTTCTCTTTCTCCTGACTCTTTAACTTGCTGAGACAGTTCTTGTTTCATAGTGCAGCATTTATCTGTTTTGATCTTCTTTCAACTACAAAGTTGACCTTTTCCACACCTATGCAGGTATGTCTCTGTTGTTATAGAGTTATTCCTCAACAATATTTGACACACCTATGTACAGTCTAAAGAGAATTTTGGTTTCTTGTCTAAGTCTGCCTTCCACTTGTTTTGATGCTATCATTATAATGTTAGTATCTGAAAAGATTTACAGGAATGAAGGTTGGACGCATTTTATAACTTAACAAAATAGCAAAAGTAAAAAGGGCAGGCAACAAACTAAGCCAGTCAGTAATTAAATTTAAATGGTTAATTGATATAGAAGTACACTCAAACGTTTGTGCAAATTTGACCTATGCCCTCCATTTCACTTTGTTTTAATGAACTTTCAAAATACTTTTGTATAGAATCATATTTATGAAACAGGATACTGACCCTAAAACTGCCTGGACAACAAAACAAATGGGGTGGCTTTGTTCAGCTACTGAGTCAGGTGGTGTCCATGTCAGTGTGAACTGTCCTGGGCCCGTTTGACTTTCAGTTACAGTGTGGGGTGCACTGAACAGCAGCTCAGAGATCCTGAAAAAAATCAGAAAAAAGTTAGTTTTTCAAAAGCTTATGAGCTGCAAAAAGAAAAAAGTGTTTATGTATGACATGTTGTAAATGCTTCAATTATTAGTATCATTTTGACCTGATATCTGACTTTTATATTTTTTTTTAGAATTCTTCTAGATTTTAGTAATTGTAAAAATCAAGTTAGTTTAGGCTTAAAGAGCATTTATTTACTTATTTTTCTTGTTTCTCTTTAATTGTCTTAACTTAACCTAGTGTTAGTACATCCTAATGACAGTATAAAACCGGTTGGGTTACTGTCAAACCTGTCAGTGCAGTGTAGAATTGCTAAAGTTACACAACTCAGAAGATTCATGACCTAATTAACAGAAAAATAGGTCCAATTTGCACATTATAGCTACATCTTTAATTTCTAGAAGAAGTCAGTTCTGCAAGATCTGTTAATCATTGGTAATTTAACAAATAATCCCTTTCAATTACATAATTATTTATCTACTTACGTGGAGTTAAGTGTCTGTGCCTTGATGCTAATTTCCAGAGGCTGATTGACATTGGTGTAGAGCTGGGCTCTGTGGGCTGGTGTTGGATAGAGGAACTGGGGCAGAAAGAGTCCTTCTGTGCAGGATGGCACTGCAGGATCCACTGAAACAACACACAAAGCAGTGATGACAATAATGAAAACATTTTTTAAAGGACAGAAATTCTAACTGGTCCACCAGGGATGTTTTTCACCATCCACAGGATGCCAAGAGAAAACTTTTTTCTAAGTTCATAAGCAGCCATAAAAACAGATTGTTTGAATCCTGATCAAATTCTGGGATTCCGACAGTAAGTATAGAGTAAAGTTAGTTTTGGGGTGGCCACAGTCAAAAAGGCCAAAATATAAGTGTCATTAAGCAGGAGCCAGGAGAAATTATTTGTACCTCTCACGACAAACTGGACTGGCATTTTGCTGATGGCATCATTGGTAGTTACTGTTGTTTGTGTCCCGTTGGTTTGAGTCAACGTGATGTTCTGTATGGGAAAATCCTCTATCATCAGCTGTACCACATAGGGACCTTCGTTACTGCTGTTGGTGGGGCTAAATGACAGAGTGCAAGAGGACTGCAAGAAGACAAAAATAGGGTCATGAAGACAAAATACCCCAAATATTTTCTGGTTAATAATAAGCAACACTTCACATACATTTCACAATTATCTAAATGAAGAAAAATATTTTTTTTCTAATTTTTTTTGGACCAACTTTGCAAGATGTGTTGATCTGAAATTATGTTATGGTCAAGGATCATTGTCTGTGCCAACATGTCTCATGTGACAAAAAACTAATAGCTATTACTTACTGGTGAAAGGCTGAGGACAGACGGTGGTGTGCAGGGACTACACTCTGAAAGTGATTCATCTCCATTTCTGCATTTCACCACGTCTCCATCAGGATCAAACATCAACAGGCTCAAATTTCTTGGACAGTTTGATGGAACTCTGAAAGAAAGTAAGAAAAAAGTCTAATTTTGCATTCATCTCCTTGAAACATCTTACACACTTTCCATATGTTCATGCTTGAAAGCTGCTCATTACATCCACAGCCTTGACACTGTTCAGGGTTTATGCTTCAAGAGCTTCACAACTGTATTAATGAAGGAGGACCAAGGGTCAAATTTTTCATGTTGGTAGTTCTCTATCCTTTTGGGCACCACTTCAACTTTCCTTGTTAAAGTAAATTATTCTTTGAAAGACAATAAAAGTGCCAGGAGTGACACATAAAATTGTAAGAATGCATGTTGTGTATAATTACTAACAAAGTAGTGGAGACACAAACAGGGCTGACCTAATAGCTGGTATGATGGTGGTCTGGGGTGAAGTGTTGGCTTTGCCGATGTCAGATCGGATCCTCAGTTCCACCAGAGCCTCAGCTCTAAATGTTACGATGCCATTTCTGATGCCAGAGATCCAGTTTACTCCAGAGGCCCTGCATTAACAATGAATGACTTCTCAGACAAGGTGTTTTTAACTTTCATTCTCCTTTAGGGAAAATTAAAAAATATATGTCTGCATATGTAATTATGTGCGCTGTATGGGTGCACTCACGGAATTGAAAACATAGAGTTGCCGAAAAAATACTGAGAGATGATTCCTTCACTTTGGCACCATTCTCCACTACTCTCCTCGTCAACCTTGTCTAGCACAAGTGGCTGACCGTTAATGTAGTAGGGCACACTGAACAAGCAGAAGCTGTACCCCAACTTGTAATAAAGGACGCCCTGCAGATTTACAGTCAAAAGGCGTTTACTTAAATACCTTTAAAATTTATAAGATAAATATACTTGTTTTTTAATAAACCATACTTACAGTGGAAGATCCAGTTGAATGATTGCCACTTGGGTAGTAGTTCACCACTATACCAAAAAAATTAGCCTGGACGTTGCAGACCAGCAGCAGCAGCACCAGCACTGAGAGCGACATGATGAATGTGATAAAGTATCTGCACAAAAGAAAGTCATTAAGCAAAAGTAGGCTGGGACATGTTGTGGTAAAAAACTCCCTTTCACAGGAAGAAACCTGTGGAAGAACCAGGCTCAGGGAGGGGCAGCCATCTGCTGCGACCAGTTGGGGTGAGAGAAGAAAAGAACAGGATAAAGACATGCTGTGGAAGAGAGACAGAGATTAGTAACAGGTACTAGGGCAAAGTGAACCTCTTTAATGCATCATAGGTAAAATAGCTTAGGAACTGAGAATACCAGAAAGAAGAGATAAGGGAAAGTCCAGTTGCTCACTCTGGGCAGCTTACAACTGGTTTATCAAGTTCTTCTGTTCTTCCACATACTCCCTGCACCAATAATGTCTTATCTGATGTCTTAGAGCACCACAATATAGTTTAGGTTCAAAAAATTGACAATTGGACCATTTTTCTTAGTGGATTCTTCTTGTTTGACAGAGCTAGTAACAAATTGTATCAACAGGGATGTAGCAGGATTATCATGCCTGTTAAGTATCTGGACGGCATCCGGAGCAAAAAAGCTATAAGTGTGTCAGAGTCCCGATGCATGTTTCTGCAGAGACTACAATGAAGCCTACCCAAAGTGTGGCTGTGTTGCTTGTAGTGTCACTGCCAAAACATTAGCAGTTGGTCCGCTGTCTTCTGAATGTTCGAAAAATGGTGGCAGAAGAGGTAGCGGTAGGTAACTGGTCACAGTGTTAGCAGACTGAGTG
This sequence comes from Hemichromis elongatus, assembly GCA_015108515.1. Taxonomy (NCBI): domain Eukaryota; kingdom Metazoa; phylum Chordata; class Actinopteri; order Cichliformes; family Cichlidae; genus Hemichromis; species Hemichromis elongatus. The sequence goes on from VUQR01019496.1 coordinate 9,005, forward strand.
CGTGCCAAGTTACAGCATTAGCTGTTTTAGCAGGTTTTGTGGCTACAGCAGTGTTGATTTAACACACAGTTTAAGTCCGACTTATGGGTCACATCAGGAAGTCCAGGCAAATATTTCCGAACGTACAAAGTGTCCTCCTTCAGCACTCGTACAAGTCTTCTCACCCTGCCACAGCTGCAGCAGTTGGACTTCCTCTGACACTGTGCTCACACTTGACAAATTGATACGTCGCAGCCAAATCAAAACACAGAATCCGGATGCAGAGCATGCTTTGTGGTTCCTGCGCTTGTGTGATAGACGATTCCTCACGGAAAACGTGCCTCAGAAGTTGAAACATGTCCGTCAAGAAATGAACTTTGTATCCTCGCCTCCATGCTCCTTGAAAAAGGGTGAATTTGTGCCAGAAATGCCTACTTGGCTTTTATAAATCGACCTCTTTACCTTAGTTTTTCCAAACTGGGCATGCAACAGTAACTCTGATTAAAGGGTGCTGATTGGACATGGCTGGCCTGTCTTGTGTAGTAATAGCAACCATCTGGATCGGAAGGCTGTGCCCATAGACGGATGGTGAAGCAAAAAGAAACATGTGGATTATTCTTTACTATTATCCACACATTCCTAAACTACAATGCATTTTAACCACAGGAATTCTCTACAAACCAGACGTAATTTAGAAACAAAACATAAAGCAAGCCACCCACTCTTTTACAAATATTCAGGGACATAGTTATACCAGTGTCTGCGTTATGCTGACACACGCTGGGAATGCTTCTCGATCTGCCACGATGTGCGAAGCACCCTGTGACCTTCAACTGAAGTAAAAGCTGTACTTATTGACGGCACTGTGATCCGAGCCTCCAGCCTAGCAGAGCCATTCCTCTAAATCCGGCACTTTGTCAGCGGTGACAGCTCACGTCCATTACAGCTGTCTGTCTCTGAGATGGAGAGGACTGATACCCCCAGCGACCTGGAACTGCTCTAATCTTCTCTGACCTTTGTGCCTTTCATTCTTCCTTCCTTTCCTTCTAGCCATGTATCTTCTTAAGACAGTACCTTGTGGGTCTGTAGTCGCTCACACACTGCAGCAAAAACAGGGAATTGGAGAATTGCTGCAAGGCAGTCAGACTGACAGCATAATAATTCTGTGGTTGTAGCCGCCAACAACAATTTTGGGTTTGGGCTTTACTCCAGAGTTATAAGAGGGTTCCTGAAAAACAAATTTTCATTTACAAACAGTGATTGTTCCCTTACGTCTCCAACTGAAATTCCATTGCTACTGTTGTATGGACCATGGAGTCCCGAGTGTCACGCAAGAAAAGTGGAAATGCATGAAAGCAAACACAAGCCCAATTTTCAAAAACAGTGAGGCTGCTGTGTAAAATGTAAATATAAACATTGTGCAATGACTTGCAAATCTCAAAAAACCCCATGTTTTATTCATAATAGAACAAAAAAATAACAAATTTCATGAAATATAGTAGTTTATTTAGAATTTGATGGCAGCAATAAGGCTCTAAAAAGTTGTGACTGGGGCAACAAAAGGCTGGAAAAGTTAGCGGTATTAAAGAGCTGGAGGATCATTTTGAAACTATTTAGTACGATTTAGCACGATTCTGTCATGGAAATCACTGCATGGGCTCAGGAACGCTTCTAGAAATCATTGTCTGTATTTGCTATCCACAAATGCAAGTTAGAGCTTTTTGATGCAAAGAAGAAGTTGTTTGTGAACATGATTCAGAAACAGTACTGTCTTCTCCAGGCCAATGCTCATTAAAATGGACTTAGTCAAAGCGGAAAACTGTTCTGTGGTCAGACGAATCAACATTTGAAATTCTTTTTGGAAAACACCACATTTTTCAGACTAATAAGCAAAGAGAGTATCAGGGCTCTGTTCAAAAGCCTGCATCTCTGATGGCCTCGGTGTCTATGGAACTGGCGAATCTAAAAAGCACAATTAGTGCATAAAGGTGTATCCATGTTTTGGAGCATTCAGATGACGCCTTATTCAGGAAAGGCCTTGAATATTTTAACTTGGCCACTTGAGAACTTCATGTTCTCAACTTAAACATTTCATATGTTTTCATAGTTCTACTGTGAGTAAAATATAGGTTTTTGAGATCAGTGCATTTTTGTAGTTAAGTTTAGTTTTGCACGGCGTCCAAAAATTTCCTAACTGGGTTTGTCACATAAAAGCAAACCTAACAAGACACCGCCACTACAAAACTGTGGCTGCTCACAGATTTATCTTTAACATCCAAACGAATCGATCCCAAGTCTCTGAAGCAGAAACTTTTAGGATAACCCAGGGTTATCCCCCTCCCTAAAAGTGCCAGCTTAGTGCTCCCATTGGTGAGCATGCTGACAGATTGTCAGGCAAGACATCCTTTTTGCCAGCAGCTTGAAACTCCCTTTTCACTCTCCAGCCAGAGCAGAAACTTCTCTGCAGAATAAAATCTCCCGTGTTACCTTGTGGTTGAAGCCATAAAAGAAAGTCTTTAGCTAATAATATTGAACCCTGTCCTTCTTTACTCTGAATTTCTTGTAACATGTTTGACTTCCAGCTGACAATAGCTGACATTCTGATGACATTGCAGCTGTGTCTCACTACCGAATGTGTCAGGTTTAATTTAGGGAAAAAAAGCCCTAAGGAGATCAGTCTTAGCCACGTGTTTCTCATATTTGCAGGGCGTAGTGCAAACACTTCTGACAGCATATTCGTCATTTCGTTTCTCAGTCATGTAACAGCAGGCTCTTAAATTGAAGGAGTTAAAAACAGAAGTTGAAGAATTGAGCGACGGACGTATTATCTAGCTGTCAAGCGGAGAGATTTGTTGTGGTGATTATTGATAGTCTCCAGGGATGAGGAGAAAGGTGACTCCGGGGCTGTATTTCTGTCAATGGGCTGGAAAACATCCGCCCACTCTCCAGTAAAGGTGGAAAAGGTCAACTACTGAGGCCTCCTGATTGGCCGCGAGGGGATGTGTTTGTGTCTGGATCGGATTTGTTTGACATTACTCGTGAAGGAAGATACAAATTCCCTGCAAAAACTTTTGGACTTCACAGTATTACACGCAGTTTTCAAGGTGGCAATTTAGAAACTTGTTTTCGATTTTGTTGTAAGTAAAAGCTAACGCTGTGTCTTGTATTATTCCAGCCAGCAAGTGCAAAGTAGACATAGACATGGTTCTGTTTACACATGGGTGCCTGTTGCAAAGGTCTGGGCAGCATGTGAACATGAGATTAGAGTTTTGTTTCATGGTCATGTTTCATTTGGAGAAATGTTCCATCAATCATCTAAGTGACTTCTTCACTATGAACACTATGTCCAGATGAAGAGAATCAACTTTCTGGCATGAGGTTAGAGTTTTGTTAGATTATTGTAAAGCAAGGCTAGCTGTTTCCCTCCATTTCCAGCCTGTATGTGGTTCCTTTATTCAAAGGTCTCTCTTTGATGTCATGGCAATGCCTCAATCAACAGTTTCACGGATGCCTTTCAGCTTCTGGTTGTACTTGTCCACGGTGGCCATCAAATTTTTGGCCTTTCCTCCCTGAAGACCTTTTCTGGACACTGTCTGCTCAGCTATTTTGTTTTGTGGGCGGTGGTGTTTGAGGGTGTGGGTGAGTTATCTGGCGTCACCTTTAGCTATGGCTAGGTGGCGGTTTTAACATTTTATTGTGTGTTTGTCTTGTGACGTTTAAACTGTGTACATGTACCTTTCTCTCCTCGTTGCAGAGCTGTGAGGGATATTTATTGGGTTATTTAGGCCCAAACAATCATGTTTGAGGCCCCATGTCTTGTTCTGATGGAGGATTCTTCCTGTTAAAAGGGAGTTTTTTCTTCCCACTTTTACCCACTACTTGTTCATAGAAGGTCATCTGATTGTTGAGGTTTTCTCTGAGGGGTTAAGTGACACAACCTAGAACCAGAAGAAGAAGGAGACCAGACTGCCCAAAATCCGACATGGGAGAAATCACCAGCATGTAGGCCAATTTAACACTGGTTTATTAGCCAACTAGAGCAATGCCCAGTCTATGAACCTTGCTCAGTCAGCAGTCGGAGTCAGGATAAAACTTCAGCCTGGAATAATCCAATATTCATTAACATCAGCTAATGGAATGGAAAATGAGATGAGTGTGCAGTGAGTCAAAGTGGGAATGTTTATTCTTGAAACCGTGGTTGATCCCTTTAATTGGAACTTGAGAAGTACTAAAAACTGTCCTTCCTAAAGAAAAGGGTGTGAGAATG
>VUQR01019496.1:16731-32903 GCA_015108515.1 Hemichromis elongatus
TGGCACTCAAAATAGCAAAAAATGCACACCAAAGTCTGCAGAAGGGAAAATAGGTAGGCTATTGAGGCAGCAGTCACAGGAAGTCCAATGAGCTCCTTCATGATTGGCATTAAATCTTTCAGCCTTTTAAGTTTGCGAGGATTTACAAAGAGATCTCCATTTGTGACACCAAGTGACTTCCTGTTTCTTCTTATTTCAAACTGGACTGTGTGTCCAACGCAACCGCTTTGTTAGTCCAAGAGGAACTCAGTGAACCCATCTATAGTGTAAATAAATCACGAAAGGACCTGTATGTGTAAACAGTTCATGCCGTGCAGCTGTCAGCAGATCCTGGAAGATCTATTTAACAGGGCGCCTGTTAGCTTTATCTGATGCTGACATCACAATCAGGCTTAGTCACCAAATTACAGCATTGTTCAGGCAAGCTTAAAGAGCTTGGAATCAATGTGAAATTTGCATTTGCATACAGGAAATTTTGTTTTCCATGCTCATTGCTATCCTGCTCCGATCTAGGTGGTGTGCACGTGCGCACGGGCATGCAAAACAGTGGAAAATGCAGAGAAAACGACTGTCAATGGGTCAGTAAGGCAGCAGTCACAGGAAGTCCAGTGAGCTCCTTCAAGGCTAAAATTAAACTTAACTTCAGTTTGCAAGTGGCTATAAAGAGATCCCTGTTTGTGCCCTAAAATTACTTCCCGTCTCCTCTTTTTCTAAACTGTTCTTTGCCTATAAGTCCAATGCAGGAGTTTTGTTAGTGCAATCGTGATGCAAAAGGACTCTGTGAACCCATTTACTCTTTAAATAAATCACATAAAGGCCTGTATGTGTAAACTGTTCATGCCATGGAGCTGTCAGCAGTTCCAGGAGGATCTATTTTACAGCTTTATCTGATGCTAACCTTGCTATCAGGCTTATTCAAAAAGTTATTCATATTTACACAGTACTTCTTCTGAAATGGCCTAAAACTTTTCTAGATTTTCTATCAGTTTGTCTGCCAGCACATACAAACCTTTGCATCAAACAACTGTGAAATGAGTGAATAATACTGGTTCTTTCATTCTTTTAATTACCTTGTGTATTTAAATTTTAAGCCATTGTGTAGATCAGCCTGAATGTGAGCCGGAGTCATTAGTGGACATACTCCTAGGGCTTTAGCAGAATTTGTCTTTGCCACAAGTGAATTATTGTGTCAGAAGAAACACGAGAAACTAGGCTGGAAATGAGATCTGCTGCCAAGACGTTCTCATGCAACTGAAAGAGTAGGTCACACCAGGACACAGACAGACAGATGCTTTTGAATTTAGGAGGCTAATTTGTTACACAGCCTGATCGCAATCACAAACACAAATCACTTACTACAGGGATAAATAATATCTTTTAAGGACACCTTTATGCCATGCGTTTGATCTTGGCCCCTCTGAGTTAAAACTGGTGGAACAAAATCACAAAGTCACAGTCACATGTAGAGAGAAGGAGCTCTTTGAGGGTGCAAAACTAAGATGGTGTGCACAATCCAGTTCAGAGCAAAAGCAGACATCTCAGAAAACAGGAGAAGGGGAAGAGGTGCAGATAAGAGAACAGAGAAGTTCACACAGGATGGCGCTCCGGCTTTGGGAGGATGGAAGGAAGGAAGTTTGCAGAGTTAGAAGCGGCCAGCCTGAGAATGGCCAGGAATCACTGAGTTGATAGGAATTACAGAAAGGAAAAATTGATTTTGCAGTTGGCCAACTTTTTGCCATGTTAATCCAACAAAAAGTCTAAAGAAGATTGTTTTTGTTAGACTTTGAGTTGCAAAATAAATGTATCTGTATAAACAGATATCTACATATGGATAGGCAGAACCTGTATTGTTCTAGTAACCTACAATACGTTGACACAAGTATCCAGTCAAGCATCCAAGTCATTGAATTCAGGTATTCCAATCAGTTCCATGGTCACAGATGTATAAAGTCAAACACCTATGCATGCAGACAGCATCCACAAACAATTGTGTAAGAATGGGTCGTTCTGAGAAGCTCAGTGAACTCCCATGTGGTACCATGACAGGATTCCACCTGTGCAACCAGTCCAGTCGTGCAATTTTTTCGTTACTACATATTTCACAGTCAACCGTTAGTGGTACTAAAACAAAGTGGAAGAGATTGGGAACAACAGCAACACAGCCACAATGTGGTCGTGGTCAGCAGATGCTGCGCACGCAGAGGTCATCAACTTTCTGCAGAGTCAATCACTACAGACTTTTAAACTTCATTTGGCCTTTAGATTAGCTCAAGAACAGTGTGCAGAGAAATGCAAGCCTTACATCACCAAGTGGCAATGAAAAGTTTCAGATGGAGTGGTGTAAATCTCGCAGCCACTGGGATCTAGAGTCCAGTAGAGATGTGCTCTGTGGAGGAATGAATCATTTTTCTCCATATGGCAAACTGGATGAGTCTGGGTTTGATGGTTGCCAGGAGAACGGTACATGGCTGACTGCTTTGTGCCAAGTGTAAAGCTTGGTAGAGGCGAGATTATGGTGTGGTCTGTTTTTCAGGAGATTGGCTGTGCCTCTTAATGAAAGGAACTCTTGATGCTTCAGTATATCAAGAAATTTTGGATAACTTTGGATAACTTGGATAATTTCGTAGGATGGGGATGGTCTCTTCCTGTTCCAGCATGACTGCGCACCCGTGCATGGGGAAAGGTCCATAAAGGCATGGATGACAGTTTGGTGAGGATGAACTCGACTGGCCTGCCCTTAACCTGAAAGAACACCTTTGTTCTTTGTTTGTTCTGCACAAATTCACTTCTGGAAAAATAGTAAAGAAATTCATACAAACACACTCCTAAACCATGTGGAAAGTCCTCCTAAAATAGCTGAAGCTGGTATAGCTGCAAAATGTGGACTGACATCATATGTCATACGTGTGTGAAGGCTGATGAACAAATATTTTTGGTGTAGTGTATCATATTTGATGCTTTGGTTGCATGGAGGTAATCAGTCAGTGTAGAGAAAAAAGGATTACAGTTGCAGAAAAACAAACTCAAAACTATTAGTTATTATCTGACAGCTAGTGAACTGATCTGTTTTCATAAACGATGACTGATGAACAGACAGGAAGTCTTGGCCCAGACATCTGCTGCCTACACCTGAAAACTTGTGGATTCCCAGACTGTAGAGTTTAATCAGCGTCATGTGGAAACATTTTTTTGTGGTTATTCCCTCCCTTAGGTTTACTTCAACATCAACCGCACAAAAACTTTTTATACACGTGATCATTTGCATAATTAATGCACTAAAATCTGACACATGAGCTCCACAATTAGGCAATTGGTTCATTCCCAAAACTATAAGCAACCGTCCCGTACACAAAGAGGTTTAACGTGAAATGAGATGTTAAAGAAACGCCTTCCTAAAATAAACGATGTTTAGAAGAGCGTTACATCATTTTGAGCCACAAGTCTCCTAATATGAGCCGTTCTTTCATTTGAACCAATGTATTCGTAAATAACCTTCTTAAATATCACTTTAAACAGACATGACAGCTGGAGCTGCTTAGCACTGGCTCGGGTCATTAGGTTGACTCATATGGGGCTTGTCTTGTGATTTGCTGTCTTTAATGCAGCCGTGTGTGTGTGTGTGTGTGTGTGGCCTAAACTCCACACGCTGAAAATCTCCTCAAAAAGTCAGTGTGCACACAAAGACCCAGACAAACACTTGTTAAGTTGCTTTGTGTACATCAAAATAGACACCTTACCCTTGTAATAAAATCTGCAGCTTGTCTCTTGTAGCGACATGAAACTTTTTCAGCTAACATTAACCTCTCTGTGAGTTAGCATCAAGAAGTTTTTTCTACTTTGTATTGATATTAAACTTACTGTCAGTCAGAGTGTTAATTCCTGCACTGCGGTTGCCCAGGAAACGTGAGCAAGCACCTTTTGTGGTTGTATGTGTGTACAGTATGCAACCAACACTTTCACCACACAAACATGCATCAAGCAGATGCTGCACTGTGGATTCCTTCCATTCAGTTACACTCCAAACACCTCCAGTCTCACAGCTCCACCTGCTGTGTGACAACCACACTCCAGCACCTGTTTTCCTGCAGCATCTCCTTGTAAATGCTGCCTCCTGTAGGTCAAAAAAAGAACTGCAGAATCGTACAGAAACGACACTGGTGTGCAGGCGAGCAAACAGCAGGAGGCAAAAAGGAGCGTGCTCTCTGAAAGTAGGGCAGCCAATGGTTGAAAATTCTGTCCAGAGGCCTTGCTTCACTTTGCTTTCACCACTTAGTTTGAATGTGTGCGTTTCCCTACCCTGATACTCCATCACAGATGTCAGCGTTTACCACAGTTGGAGATGTTAAGGGCTGTAAGTAGTGCTTATGGTTAGATGTTTGCAGCTTTTTTGAACCGTCTTTTAAAAGATTCTAATCATAATTTATCCCAAGCCATAATGCTGAATGAGTCTCCACAAATATTTAATACCAGACAAAGATCTAGGCACACCATCTCCCACAGTCAGCTTTAACCCCCGGGGGCTTCGTTGTGCCGCCATATCCTCAGGAATGTCTGACAGTGGTGCATCTCACCTGTAACACAGACGCACACACACTAATGTAGTAGACGTGCCATTGTGTCTCATGGTTTGTACGCATGAATGCAAAGAATGATGCATTGTCCGAGGAAATGATATTGCGACAAGTCTCCTATTCATTCCTTTTTTTTCTTTCTTTTTTGCAAACCTCTGGCGAGCGGCCGCTGCGCGGTGTCGAATCCCAGGCATTCACCCTCATATTCACGTACACGCAAACACCCACACTCGCACCTTCTCACTCATATTCGAATAAGATACAATTTTAATGACCCTTCTGGGAAAGTTAGGCATCTTCTCACACATGCCAAAGCCAAACTACACACACACATCTCCACGCCTATACAGACACACACACAGAGGCTGTAGATGGATGTTTGGCCTGAAGTGGACAGTTTAGGTGGGTGGGTGAGGCTGTAATGACTAAAGCAGGACAGATTGGAAAACCACACCCTGCAGGGACAGGAGAGGAAGGCCATGGCAGCTAAAATGCTGCAGAGCCTCAAATGGGAGAAACAGGTGAGTTACTCTTTGTGTGTGTGTGTGTGTGCATGTGAGAGAGAGCAGGATTCTTCTTGTGCAAGGTAATGACTGGCTAAAAGAGACATACTGGACAATTGGGTGCTAATAAAAAAGTGTGCGGGGAAAGAGAGCTAATGGGAGGTGAACAGAAAGTCATTTTTATATTGTTGCCTCTTCTCCACCAATCAACTCTTTAGCTGAATAAAGGTTTGTGTTTACAAAATATGAGATTATACACATCTCTGCGGGGCATATAGGCACAATTACCTCGCTGAATATATAGACGCACATACTTGTGCACACAGTAGTTCACATGCTATCAAAGCCCTCATTGTTTCCCTCCATATCACTTTTTTTTCTCTCTCGCTTTGCTGTTTTTCCCCTTCCTGCACTCTCTTACCTGCCTTATCTACTCTCCCTTTCATCTCCGATGAGGCCTCTGAGCTCCACAGACAAAGAGAACAGAGGAGGAGGAAAGAAGGAGCAGCAACAAGGGGGATTGAGAAGAGAGAGGAGATGTGGAGAAACATTGAGACAGAGAGCAGGCCGCCTTATCTGAGATGACACACACACACACACATACGCAGGCACACAGGGGCCATTGTTTGGTGGTTTTGCTGCGGGGCCCTGTGATCACATAGACTGAGTCTGATGAACGTGTGGCCCCTCTTTCTTCCTCTCTTCTCCTTTCATCTCTTCCCGACTTGTCTCTTGATGGAGGAATGGCTCCAGGGGGAATCGAAAATCTTACTCTGACTTTTTTGGGGGTCCTATAACGACAGTCTCCGATGTCAAGGTAGTGAGTAGTGACTGGTATACGGACCTGGGAGAGGCTCAAAGAAAGCTGGTTCAAGTGCAAGGGTCCCTTGTTAAACTTAATGCGGGGCATTTAGAGGCTGATGTTGGATAGCAGAAAAATACTCCAAGAATCTGAAAAAATGGGGAGAACAGCTGTTTTGTGAATCTAATATTTTGAATTTACTGAATTTATTATTTATTTAATCGAGCAGCAAGACAGTAGTTAATACCTGGTTTGACCAGTTGTTCTCATTATACTTAACTTACTTGCCAAAAACAGAAAAAAAGACAAAATAAGCTAAATCTCAAAGCTTGTGTAAACTTATTTGTTATAACCATAGACTGTATATAAAAGATGCCACTGCCATGCTGTGGCTTCTACTCTCTGCATCTTGAAGTCTCAGTATTATATTTTTTGGTAGCTGTCACACTGGGTTTTGGAACACAGAAGTGGCCAATTTGGATAACACTGGCTGGAGAGTAAGTTATTGGCTAACGCTTGCAAGCTAGAAGTGCTAGAAGACTAAAATAACTGGGGTACACATTGCTTGGAGCGCAGCAAGCCACACTATTGGCTGTGAGTCTTATCCCAGTAATCTCGTTTTGCATTAATTATTTATTTTAAAAAAGAAAGAAAAGCCATGAAATAATGAAAAAATCTCTGAGCACATAGGATGGTACCACAAATTAAACTGAGCGAGTTGGTTAGCTGTTGTCTGCTGTAGCAGCAAACGGATAATGCATGCCAGTAATGGTAAAATAAAAAAGAGAGAAGGAGAACAGCATTTCAGTCAGAACATGACCAGGTTTCTTTTTGCACAGCACCTCTAAAGATTAAGTAAGGACTTGTGTGATGATGAATTTATTATTTGCCATGAAGGCCAAAAAAGACAATTAGTATTTGAACAAAATCCCATTTGCAACACAGGAATTACACACAATGTGGTTATGCTATATCTGGGTCTGATTAGCTAGTAAAACAGTTTATATCGAGGGTTGAGCAGTGGAGCATAGGAATGTAATTTACAGTTAAACACGAAGTTAATATTTTTTTGTGTCAGTGTCAATAATTTAGTTTATTAAGGCACCAAATGGTTATTGTTTGACTATGCAGATAAAACCAATCTGTTTGCCGTGCTACAGGGAGAGACGCCAAACTGTCGTAATCAGTTACTCTCATGTAGGAAACTGCAAGAAATGTTTCAGGTTTTGTTGCCTAAAAACATTTAAGCCACCATGTTAAACAACATAAAAATAATGGCAGTCAGTCCAACCTTGAAACACTATTTCCTAATAACATTGTGGATTAAAGGTAGTTAGAAAAAAACACAAAGTTGATATAAAGTTTGCTCGTTCGATGATAACAGTAGTCCATAAGCAAACAGTTGAATCCCAACACTTCTCTGTTTTGACATCCACTTACCCCTGTTACCATGAACACAGCAGCACCTCTCTTCTCCACATTCCCAACATCTATCATGATGGACAGGAAGTGTTACGGCAGGAATGTGTGAAGCGTAGAAGCGCCAACATGTCCATCATCATAGCAGTTTGCCCGCTCCATTTCCCAGCAGCTCTTGACCTCTTGGTTGCAACACCGTAACCTTTCAACTTTTCACTGACACGACGAGCTTTCATCACCGACCGGGAAAACGACCTTGAGGTAGAACGCGAGGGGTTTTTTCAGGTTTAAGACATCAAGGTGGAAAGCTGCTCCATCTTAGGAAATGCAAATTAGCAGCAAGATCTCAGATTAGGGTTTGTGGATTGCTTTTGAGGTGTAGATTAGGAGATAGAGAACAGGTTTTAAAGGATTTTCAGGCAGTAGAGGAAGTGGACAGGCTTTAAGGACACAGGTCAAAGGGTTTCAGTTACAGGGTTCAGGCATGTAATGGGACAAATGCTGAGAAAAAGCCGCTGTATGATTTTGCTGGTGTTACACTTTTTTAAGCTTTTCAAGACTGTGTCATGCAGATAAAAACATCTCAGCATCAGATGAAGGCCAGAGAGGTCTTTGGGTTTAACATTATTATGAAAAACACTTCTGGTTAATCTTTTAAATTACATTTACAGTCTCCTGGCAGAAGGATTCAAAGGAGAAAAAAAGAAATATTATTCTCTGTGGGAGACGAGCATATTGCAAAGATTAATCACAGAACCCATTTGAGATGCTAGATTCCTTGAAGTTAAATTGTAAGAACTCGAGTCACCAAATCATTGTTTATTCTTAACTTTCATACTGTAACACAGTGTATTTTCTTCTACCTTTCTACTTCCTTTTTTTAATGTGGACGGTAGTTTTGTCGTCTAAACAAACATGTCCAGTCACAAATAGCAGATCTATTCATTTGAGTGTTGATTTTGTATGTGTGTGTATGTGTTACTAATTCTGTAGTTTGTCTCCTTCAAGATTTTAACTTTTGTTCTGTTGCATTTAGAGCAGAGAGTTTACAGACTGAGTGAAATTCACATTTTCATGGACGACTGATTATAGACTTTGCATCACATGGTCAGTGTTCAGTATCGTATCACAAAGCACAAGTCTGGTGGTCTTCATTCTCCTGTCCAACAACCTGTAAGCTAATGAGCTATCCCAGAGCTCATGCTAGGTAACCCACACTGACCGGGGTTATCGCAGTCTATTAATATTTTCTTTTTATTTGTTTATTTCTCTTACAGAAAGAATCATGAACTGACAAGTTAGCTAATGATTCATATTAATAACTACAAAAAAGAAATGAATTACTTACACAAAAACCCAACAAATACCTAATCTTATACTCTTTTTATCTGTCTAATCAAATGCATTTCATCAATTGATTATCGACACATGTAAGCACCTCTATAAAAGAAAAGGTTTTGGTCATTTTCCAGCCTAAAGCATTCAGGGATGTGTTACCACAATAGTACAATCTTCCAAGAAGTGAATATCCCAGCAAATCCACCCCAAATATCAGACAAACTTCAAAACACTCAAGAGCTACATCTCTGACTCTATAGATCTAAATTGGCATGTTAGATGTTAAAGTTCAGTTTGACAGTACAATTAGAAAGCCCTCAAGGGCCGGTGTCCTGTAGGTTTTAGATCTCACCCTGGGTCAACACACCTGAATCAAATGATTAGTTCATTACCAGGCCTCTGGAGAGCTTCAAGACATGTTGAGGAGGTAATTTAGTAATTTAAATTAGCTGTTTTGGATCAAGGACTCATCTAAAACCTGCAGGACACCAGCCCTCTAGGCCTGAAGTTGGACACCCCTGGTCTAATGTGAGGCCATCTATCTGATAGCTAAAGCTATCAGGTGACAGTGGGTCATACAACAGGACAAAGATCCCAATCACAGCGGTAAACCTACAATAGAAAGGCTGAAAAGGATAAAGTTGTTGCAAAGTCCAGCCTGATTAAAATACCGTGGTGAAACCTTAAGAGAGCTATACATAAACAAATGACAACAAACTTCAATGAACTGAAGCAACAATGTAAAGAAGAGTGGGCCAAAAGTCCTCCGCAACAATGTGAGAGAGTGACAAAGTCCTACAGGAAACGGTTACTACAAGTTATTACAGCAAAAGCTGGTTCTACCGGCCACTGAATCATGGGGTGTACTTAGACACTATGTCTGGACAGAGTCTATGAAAACCTGCTCACATGACTGCATATTGACTAATTCAGACATGTCGGTGAAATCATTCATCGCTGTATGTAAATAGGGTTCAAGATGACCTGATGCTCTCCCACTAGTATATTTAAAGGTTACTTTCCTTTCATGGTAGAAGTGGGAAACAAATAAACTCCCTAGTGTCTCTCTCCATCCTTTCTATCCTCCGGTGCGTAGCCACTGGGGCCAACACTTTTACTGGTGGAAGCCCTGCTCAGTGTTGTTCGTGCCTCCACACTTTGCACATTAATTTATAATTTATAATCTCCACCAGTTTGTTTATAGAAGCTGCAATGCATTCTCAACATCTCCACCAAAAAAATGGCTGTTTGATTGTCAGTCAATGGCTGTAAAGTTCTGACATATTCCCCAACCACATATTTCAGAGAATACATAACAGGAAGCCACACTGCCAAACAAAGTCTGTTAATTTGTGTTATCAAATGAACTGCTGGATGTACGCCATACATTTCTCTCTCTGTGTGTCATTTCTCCATCAGCCCTCCTCTTTTCATTGGCAGGAGGAATGCGGCAAGAGACTTGGCCTCATGGTTTGGTGTGCTTAGTTTTGCAAATAATGGCATTGCCATGGTGAAGGCTCACATGCAGATGGGCCCCTTCGATCCTCATTGTTATTAAAGTGTGGTAACATTGGTGGTAGGAGGCAGAACTGTTGCTTTAATAATGTACTTACATTTTTCATTGATTTTCCACCATGTACATTCCTGGGAGTGAAAAGGGATCTGCCCATGGTTATGTAAAAATATGTCACCTTCTGCCTAAGCAAACTGGAACCTGTTTCCTGGTGTTTTCTGGTGGCTGAAGCAGTATAGAGGAAGTCCTGATCACCTTCTGACCCTGGACGTGGCCAGAGCACAACTCCGATGTCACTGGAGCAGGTAAAGGTCTGGGAAATGTCAGAGTCACTCACCATACAGATAAGCTCCCTATAGTACTTTCTCACTGAGCCTCTGCACATGTTTCAGTACCTGCCTTTGTTTGTACGTGTGTGCTCACCGGCACATAATTGAGAAAAGGGATTTAAAAGCACCATCCAAGGTCAAAGAGCAAATCCTGGATCGAGTCTTGCCAAACGTTCAGCCAAGCAAGTGGCATGCTTGTACACGTTTAGACAATAAAGATGAGCTGATGCTCAGTGACTGACTAAGCTTTTCCAGCTTATGTAAAATTTGAAAGCCTCAACTTTTTTATGCATTCCTACTCCTAACTTTTCTACTTCAGTTTATTGTGGAAAAGGAGATGGCTGCCCTTCCTTCAGCTTCTGCTGAAGTAAAACAGTAAGAATACTGTTTAAAAAGGGTTTTTTCTTCCAACTGTCAAGTCTTCACTAACATTGTTGTTGTTTGATTGTTGAGGTTTTGTCTTTATTAATGTAGGGCTTTTACCTGACAATATAAAGCACCCTGTGGAAACTGTTGTGATTTGGTGCTATATTATTAAAATTGAACTGAAGTAAAAACTGTGTTGATACTGGTTCCAGACTTGAGTTATCACTAAACAAAGTCAGAGTGCTGTCCGATGTCATTAACCTCTCTGTCTTAATCATTTAAATAAAAATACGGAGGGAAAACTGTTTATCCCATACGTAACAACTAATTAAAGCGGTCGTCTTTTAATTGCGTGAGAATACTAAAAACTCGACACTCTAGGTCTACCCCTTTCCCAGAACCGGCTCTGCCTTGACCAGTGGGCCTTTCACCTCTTTACACGGTCAAACACCAGCTTTCAGACACTTAAACAAGAAAGAGGCAGGCGGAGAATGCTGCTACTTGTATTCTTTTTGAGCCATGTTGATGATTTTCATGACAAAGTGCTAAAGTTGGCGCCACTTAAACAGTTGCTGTCCAAGGTAAATTTGATTCTGCCAACAGAAAGGCACAGAGTGTTTGTTTTCATCGAAGTGCCTCGGCATGCAGTTGTGTGTTATTGAGATGTGCGTCTTTGTGACACAGAAACCTCACACGTGCTTTGGTTTCACTACTCATGTTCATGCATGAACTGCATGCGTGCGATTTGCAGGAATATAACAAGTGTAGTTATCAGTCAGTAATGAAATAAGGGTAATCCTCTGACAACAGGGCCTCTCAGTCACTGTCGACCCCTGTCCTTTAGCGTAACCTGGATACCAGACTACTGTTTGTCTAACACGGCTGCTCCTTTCCCATCAGGTCCCTTCTGCATAGCAGTAGCCTGGCCTTCTTCAAGTTTATAGTACCTGTGTGCAATCTGGAATACCTGACCACAGTGTTTCTGGTCATTCTTTATTCTTGAATTCAGATTTGCAGACATTGACCTAATTTTAGCAAAAGAAAAACTTACAAAAACAGCATCGTAAAACACAATTTCTTTAAAGATAAAAATGCGCAAATTTGCAGGAGAAAATAACCCAAAAATAATACAACTTAATACAACTTGTGGCTGGTACTAGTCGTATTACAGCTGCAATGACCTTATGTGTCTGTGGTACAACATGTGGTAGTGTTATTCAGACACCTTTCTTTATGTGTGAAAGGGAGTTAGTGATGGACACCAAACACTCATCAGCAGTTAAAATCCAGGGTAAAAGCTATGTAAGCATGTGCAATGATGAAATACAAGACAAGAAAAATAACAATGAGATCTGATGAGATGACATTTACCTGTCGCTATTTAGGTGGACCGGGGCAGAGGCTATAGCCCAACTCAACCGTCATGGACTATAGCTGATAACAATAGTCCTTGTTTGCCTCTTGATACCGAGCTAAAGAGCCATTGTACAGCCTATAGCAGGAGGACAACCGGTTTATCTATCGCTCTGCAGAGCAGAACAACCACTGTCATCGCAGTTCACGATGGTGGCTTTGGGTCCTGTTGATGGGCCTTGCGGGCCGGTGTCCTGCAGGTTTTAGATGTGTCCTTGATCCAACACAGCTGATTTAAATGGCCAAATTACCTCCTCAACATGTCTTTTAGTTCTCCAGAGGCCTGGTAATCAACTAATCATTTGATTCAGGTGTGTTGACCCTGGGTAAGATGTAAAACCTGCAGGACACCGGCCCTCGAGGCCTGGAGTTCGAGACCCCTGATTAGGGCTCTGTTGTCTGTCAAAAAGTTCAGGTAGTATGACTGATTGCTCAATTGATTTTAACAAAGCGAGTGCACCTCTTTTCAATCATGCCTAAAAAGTCTAGAAAGAAAAAAAAAACTTTAATTTTTTTATTTGTTGAAAGTTAAGAAAAAAAGGTATGTGTACCTGGAATAACATCAGCCATGTTGAATTTTATGTGTTTGGCTAACTCACTCTCAGTGTGATATGAACAGATGTGGGTGAGATGATAAGAACGTGCAGCAGGTAGCTGTGCCCTAGATGTGCCATGTGTAACTAAACTGTTTCCCATGATCCCTCCTGTGAGCTGGCTGGTACACCTGGCTCTAAGGTTGGTATGCATGGCCAGGGCACACAAAGCGGCTGCAGCGGCTATTTTTACACAGACACACACACAGACACACTTCAAACGGACTCACGCCGCCCCGCCAAACATTCCACACCAACAAGTGAACACTTTGAACGCGGTGCCACACCGCCTTCTCGAGTGCTGGGAAGTCTATACGGACATCATCACGACCCTGTGCGTCACCTGACCGCGTCTGAAGCCGGGCCCTGTCGACCTGCTGTCAGCTGCCCCTGAGCAAATCAAAGCCTGAAACTGGTAAAATCTGGATTTTTCTTTCTTCAAGTATCGTTCAGCTGCTTTTTACTCTTTCTAAGATTTATCCTCTATCGGACTGAAGGAAGCACATATTTTCTTTACTGCAGCATCCGCAGCAGCTGGTGGTGCTGACGCAGAGCGATTATTCAAGCATAATAACCAGAGACACAATAATATTTCACTTAGAAAGACTTTGGTATTTCTATCAACACTAAGCATAATGACATAAAATACACGTCACTGGAAGGACTCAGTGTTGTAATGCATATAATATGAGTCATTACTTTTGGGCAACGGTGCCCTCTTATCTAGACTACTATCTACTAGAGAACACAGCCAGACTACATTATGCATCCCATGATTGGCTGCGGTGGGATGTGTAATTTGTTTATTTTGGCATAATGATCCCAGCTCTTATAATGATTACTTCAACTGTGTGTTCTTGTGCGTGCCCTGGCTCTCCATTTCCCACCAATCAGTGAATTACCAGTCTATCATGTAGCACTCCAGTTATTCCAGATAATGGCGGTGACGCAAGCCCGATGACAGTGAGAGGAGAAGTTTAATGCAAACAGGCTGGCCTAAGACCCCATATTCGCTATATGAGAGGGAATTCACCAGTTTCTCAGAGGCACGTCACTTCCCAGCGGTTTCTCCTTATGGTACATCAGCCAAAGGCACTGAAAAGTAATTTAAGCGTAGCAACAACCTTACCCTAAATGCACCTGCGATTGTAAATGTGAGGCACAAAGTTTCTTTTTTTTAATCTTTTTTTTAAATGTCATATAAAACTACTATGGAAATGATCTATTCAGCATTCGGGGAATACATTTAATCTGATTTGTGTTAATTGTAAATACTTTATTATTGACAGGCTACAACTTCTTGGCTTATTTCTCAGAATGCACACCAATAAATCTGCTAGCAGCCATTTAGCTATCATTTTTGTTATACTATGATGCTGTATGTCTGTGTTATATCACAGCAGCATATTTATCTCTTATCAGTTTGGAAACCTCAGGTTAAGCCAAATATAATCAGAGCCACATTGAGGATTCACTTTAATTTGAAGTTAAGACATTTTAACAGCTCACATACATCTCACATCCGGGCACATGTATGTACATGTGATATCGGGCCCTCACATGCAATGTGACTCAAACTGTAGGTATTTTTCCTTTAGCGATAGTGTAAGTAGCTGACCGGTGACCTGAGACGGCAGGTTATATCCTTGGCAGCTCTTGAAGTGAAGTGAACCTGATCTAAGAGGAAAAAGTACTGTCAGAGCTAATGTTTGCCTTGAGGTAGAGATTGTGAGAATTACGACACATTTCCCCCAGATAATCCTACATCTGGATTAAGTCTCCATGCTAGATTAGGCCCACTCTATTACAAATAAATAAAGCGAAGGGCAACATGACAAAAGAAAATGTTCCAGAGATTTCTGCACGTCTGCAAACGGAACATAGAAATAACACAACAGTTAAGAGACTTTGTACTCCAAAAAAAATCCATGCTAAAAATTTTAATTGCCAAATACATCACGATGGATAAAAAAAAAAAAAAGGTCTTCTAAGGGTGGTATAGAGCTGTATGGACTTGTTCTTAACCCGCTGCACAGTATGCAGTATTAGGGCTGGGTATCGTCACTGATTTCTAGAATCAATTCGATTCCGGTTCACAAGGTCCTGAATCGATTCGATCCACTATTCGATTCGATTCACGATTCGATTTGAATCAGGGAAATTTTGCCTCAGATGTCAGAAATATTATAATTCTGAGCACATATCAGTACATTTCCATATTTTTATATCTATAAAAAGAAAGCTGACACTTTTTAGACTTTATCAGAGCTGTGAGCATCACAGCAGATGCCTTTGTGTAAAAGTAACTGAGGATAAAACACAGAAAAACACGAAGGCCACTTTAATGGCCCGGATCTATAGCAGATAACCTTAAAAATATTCTGCTGTACATTAAAAACGAAAGAAAACCATTAGTCAACATATAAACATTACCTGATGCTGCTGAAGTGAAGCAGAGCAAAGTTACAGAGGTTTTATTAGAGACAAAGCTAAGTGTTTTTCAATTTTTTTTTTAAAGTTTACATTTGTTCAGTCGCCTATTGAACAGCAGAAATGAGGCTTTCTTTTCGGAAGTAAGTAAAAGGAAAAAAAACACGGCCGACAGTGCTGTAAACAATGGTAGACATGTGCGTAATAAGCAAACGAATAATGCAGAAAACAGATTTTTAGATTGGAAACTGTTCTTGAAGCACAGAGAGAGAGAGCGCTGTGCCTGAAGTGTGATTTTATCGTGGTGGAAAGGAACTCATGACGATGTTTATGTGAAGCCAAATGTGAAGCGTAGGGTGGATCTTATTTTGCTGCTGGTTCAGTCAATACTGTTTGGAGAGAGATCAGACCTACAGCTTCAGAATCTAGCGCAAAATCAGAACGAGTGAGCTGTCAGCTTTCAGCCCCGACCGTGTCCGTCGGGTGAGAAAGCCGATCTCCCTGATTCTGATCCGTGTGGTTCGCGTTTTGTGTATCGTTGTTGTGCAGAATCCGTGTGCCTGCTCTCATTTACTGTTTTAGCCGTTTGGTGGTTGTTAAAATGTTGTTAGGTTTAACCTGACATGCTGGCATTTCAGGCGAAATAAATTTATATTTAAAAAATCGATTCGGGATTTTAATGAATCGATATCACGTTTTCCAAGCTAGAATCGATTTTAATCGATAGATTGATCGTCAAAACCCACCCATACAGTATCTTTTATGCACAGACCAGTGTGTCTCAACATTCTTTTGAGCAGTATACTGCTATTTTACAAACAGAACAACATTTTAACTTCATGCTCTTTTCCTTTCCCTCACAGTTAGCACAGTACTGGGACTTTTATATATTTTC